>BDDC01000869.1:16690-27240 GCA_001662425.1 Chlamydomonas sphaeroides | reverse complement strand
GAGGGGAGCGGGGGGGGGGTGAGAGGGGGGGTCCAGGGGATGGACGGAGCTGAGGGCACGAAGCGCTGTGCGGCCGGGGGAGTGCGGCCCCGGCGGTGTGGCACAGCTGCTAGCGCGTGGTGGGGCAGGGTATGGATGGGCGTTGTGTGTAGCGCTGTAGGCAGGCGCTGTGGGTGTTGGGCTGGGAGGGGCGCTCCAGATGCTTTGCGGCGGGTGCGCCTGTACCCCCGTCCCTCTCCCCAGCCGCACCTGTAGCCGAGTGCCCTGCGTGAGCCCCTTGGCGGCTAGCGCCGCCGCCAGCTCGCGCGTGTACAGTACCAGCGCGGTGTCGAAGTCGGGCTGCGGGCTCTCGGGGTGAATGCCGCTCCACTCCTGGGGACACGGATGAGATCGGGGAGACGCACGTGGAAACGACACGGCACAACCGCGGGACTAAGCATGTGCAGATGACGTGTATGTGAACACGTTGGTTGGTTGTCACAAGGAAAATGGCGAGGTGCATTTTGGCCTCCCTCCCCCCCAAGGGCCCACCTCCGAGCCCATGGCCAGGGACACGCGCGCCGGCCAGGGCCCCTGGAAGGCGGGCAGCTCCTGGCGCAGCATCTGTGAATGGAGTGGACGGACATGAGCTCGGATCAGCGGGCGATCGGCTCGGGTCGGGTCGGATCAGGGCGCAGCCCGTAGGATCAGCAACCTGTATTGTTGCTCCGTCATGCTGCTGTCAGTCCGTGCGGCTCCCTCGCCAAAGGCCCCGCCCCGACCCTGGCTCGCCTTCTTGTCGCCGAACCACAGGCTGGGGCTCTCCACCAGCAGCGACCCGAACACGCCCGGGTGGCGCATGGCCATGCTGGGGAGCGAGGGAGGGAGGGAGGAAAAGGGCGTGTGGGTCACGCGCGCGGTGCGCCCCACTGGACGCCTCCCTTGCGATCTCCAACCCCTGCTTGCGGCCCCTGGCTGCGCCCTCTCCCCGACAAGCGCTGCCCAAGAGCGCCCCGACCGACCCCTTTCTCCGGCGCCAACGGCACTCACTAGAGCGCGGCGATGCCGCCGAAGCTGGATCCACCGAAGCCGCGCATGGCCGGATCCGACGACACGCCGTACTCCCGCTCGACGTATGGCAGCACGTTGGTCACCACGTCGGCCAGGTACTGCTCCACGCCGCCGCCGGGCCACTCCTTGGCGTCCTCGCGGAAGCCGCTCGCCGTGCCGGGGGCGTACGGCAGGTAGTCGTACGAGCGCCTGCACGACCACGTCAACGCGTGCACACGTCAGCGCGTCTTGCACCTACACCGCTGGCTGCGGTACGTGCCTGGTGCCGTACTACTCACGTGGCGCCCGAGTGATCGATGCCCACGATGACGAAGGGCGGCAGCTCGCCGCTCGCAATGAGGTCCGCCGCGCCCTCGGCCGCCTGCCAGCAGCTGCCCGACATCGTCAGCCGCGCATCAAACAGGTTCTGGTGGGGGCACAAAAATGGAAAACCAAGGGGCGCACGACGCAGCAAGATTGCCGGCTTGAAGCTCAAGGCAAGACGGCTGGCCCCTGCGCGTGTCTCAGCCTGCTTGCACGGGATACTGCCCCACCACAACCGCGCTTGGTTTCCAGCTCATCACTTCGTCATTTGCAGTGCCCCCACCCCAACCACCAACCTGGCCATCGTTCAGGTACATGACGGGATAGGGCTCGCGGCGGGCCTCGGACAGGGAGTAGCCTGCGAGGGGAGGGACAGGTCGGTAAGCGGCGCGGGTGAAAAAGAATTTGGCGTGCAAGGGTATGTAGGTCCGCCTGGGGTATTTGGTCCTGCCCCACAGGGCGCTCCGTGACCCGCCGTCCCCTGCTCACCCTCTGCCCGCAGTCCCGCACGCCCACCCTCCGGCCCCCTGCAATTGCGCCCTCGCATCCTCGCCTCGCTCCCCAACCACCCGGCGGCCAATCACCCGAGCGGAGTGCGAAGAGGTAAGCAACGAAATGATACAACGGCTATGTCAGCGTACAATATGGTAGCGTCCCCCACTTGCTTCGCTCCCGACCCACCCGGCGGCGTCCACACGCGCAGCATCCTGCCCCCCGGCTTCCAGGCAATGAGGTCCAGCCGCCCCCCGGCCAGCGGCAGGCTCTCGACACGCGCCCACGGCTCGGGCGCCAGAAGCGCCTGGGCCTCGGAGTCCGCATGAGAGGCTGCAGCAGCATGCGCCGCTGGCGTGGCGCTCTGGCCCGCAGCAGCAGGGGCCTCGGCGACGGCGACGGCCGCTGCGGCGATGGCGCTCGGGGCGCGGCGAGCGGGGCTGCCAGCGGAGTGCGGCAGCTGCGGGCAAGTGCAGCCAGACAGGCATGGGCACGACGTAAACACGACAGGTCTGCAAGCGCGGTGAGACTAGCATGTCGCATGGAGCACCAGCAGGCTGAACGCCGTGTAGCACGCGAAGTTTCCTGGTAGCGCACTTTCTTTGCTGGCGACTCAGGTGCAGCCCAGCCTCACCTGGCGCAGTAGTTCGCAAGCCGCTTTGCTGGAGTCGAGGGCCCCTCCGCCCGGGAGGGGCGGGGGCATGGCCACCCGGACGGGGGCCACGCCACCGCAGCTGCCGGTGCCAGGGGCGTGGCGATAGAGCGAGCAACTTCAGGGAAATGAGTGTGAACAGCAGGGATGCTGGCGCAGCTCTGCGCGCTTAGCTAGCCGGCAGCGCGCATAGTTGCGGCCGTGGTTGCGACGACCGGATGTTGCATTTTGTTGCGACGAAAGGCCAAGTTGCTCTGCTGAACCGGTCGTGGCACCGCTAGCAGTCCATGCTTAAATTGTGGCTGTCCGGACACCTGACCCACCAGCGCCGGCCGCCCAGCGCTCCGCGATTGATGACCGCGCTACGCATGATTGATGACCGAGAGCCTTAGCTTCAAGCCCTAAGCAGGCGCACGAGGTCCAGGTCGCTGGACAGTGAGCAGCAGAGCTGCAGTGGCCTTCGCCAGCACGAAACGGTAACAACGAGAACAACGCTGCAACCGTCTTCCGGACAGCGTGACTCAAGGCGCGAGAAGTCGCAGGCTTAAAGTACTTGACGCCACTATGTGACACGAGTTCGTTGGCTTGGTAACTCGTGCTTGCTTAGGTGCAGCGCCGGGTTTTCGGTCGCGATGCGCGGACAGGGCTTAAGCGAGGTGCAGCTAGTGATGGACAACAGTGGCAGGTGGCTGATGGACAGAGCATTCCAGCACCAGGATATCCCGCGCGCACATATCCTGCGCACTTTACCTCCTAAGCGATAGGAAAATGCGAAACAGCCATCAGGGCTGCCGGCTGTGCGGGCGCTCACCTAAGCATGAAATGATACGTTGCTTGGAGGTTGCGAGCGGCGTCAGCGAGCTCGAGCAAACACGCGTGCCGTACCCGTCCTTACCCGTCGCCGCTCCCCGCCTAAGTCTGCCTAAGTGTCGCGCCCACAGCGCCGCACAGTCCTCAAACCGTGTGCCTCAAGCTGGCTCAAGTTTCTGGCTCCCGGACTGGAAACTGCAGCTTCTTTAGCGCCAACAGCGGGCATGGGCTGGGCCTCCAATCGGACACGCCCGCCCTGTGTAATACCCAGCGACTTGCGCACCATGAGAAACGCTCGTAAAGCTCGCGCGTCAGCATGCCGGCATTCAAGTTGGCGACTATCACCGCAACCGAGGGAGCAGCTGCTGTCAGACGCGGGCTGTCCGCCTGTACGCACCTGACAGCGAACCCCCCCCCCCCCGCGCCCCACGTGCGACAGCCACACCTTCACGCACGGGTGTCCGCTGCCGCTGCGTGTGAGGCACCGCACACGCTGTACGCTGAATTCCCTCCGCCGCGGGCGGGGGCCAGCATGCACTGGCAGCTGGCCAGGTCTTGACGACACGGCCGCTGAAGCGCGGGACCAGCCCTGCCCCCCTTGCGCTGCGCGGCTCCATCCCGTGACATGCGCATGTATGCCTAACCATTGCGAGCAAACAAGACCTTGCCCCTCGGCCCTCCGTGCCCACGCTTCCGGTAGTCATGCCCCATTAGCCACCAGCCATGCGTACGGCACGGCACGGCACCCGTCATCATGCCCGGCGCCCGCCCGTTCGCCGCCGCAGCCTTTCCGCTTCCTTCACACCACCACCAGTGCATGCCTGCGGTGCCGCACTGGCTGCACCCCAGCAAAGCCCGCCCGATGCCGCCGCCGGGCTCTAGCCCGCGCGCGGCCCATGGGCCCCAGCAAGGCAGCGCCCCGCCAGCGCTGTGCCCCGCGGGGCACGTGGCTGGGCCTCGACACGTTCGAACAGCTGCTTGGGCGGTGCAGGCGGCCCCGTCCGGCCCCGCAGCAGCCAGCGCGGCAGCAGCAGGACAGGCCCACCGTGGCAGCGCGCCCCGCGCCCCTCCCGTGCCGCACCAGACCCCGCGCACCACTTTCCCCAGCCCCGCACCGCCGCCCCCATGCGGGGCCGCCCACAACAATGGCAGCTCACGGCAGCCCCCCCCCCCAGAAGTGAAAGCGCCACCGCCCTGCCTCCCATGCACCCCAGAAGCCCACGCGCGCACATGGCCTCACATCTCTGCATGCGCTGGGCCCAGCCCTCATGACCAGGGGGCCTCACGCGCTCTCGCGTTCTCGCCTCCCCACCCCGCTCATATGCCGCCGCCTACGACCGCGTGCTGCCGGCCCCTGCCGCCGCCGCCGCCGCCCTGGGCCCGCACTCCTGCTTGTGGCCGCTGCCCCAGTGCGCCGCCTGGCAGGCCCGGCAGCAGTACGACACGGCCCGGCAGCGGCCGCACGCCTGCAGCGGCAGCGCCGCCTCGCTGGGGCCGTCCAGGTTGGCGCAGGCCGGGTTGGCGCACAGCGGCAGGCACGACGGCGAGCCGCCGCCGCCGGGCGCCAGGAGCGCCAACGGCAGCTCTGGAGCCGCGCCGGCGGAGCGGGCCGGGCCCAGCGCCAGCGCCCGCAGCGCCGCCATGCGCTGTGCCGCCGAGGCATCGCCACCTCGCCATGAAGCCGCCTGCAGTGCCGCCACGCACTGCAGCACCTCAAGCAGCTCGGGCCGGCCGTGCCGGCTCAGCAGGACGGCACGCTGCACGGAGAATTGCATGAAGCTCTGGCTCGCAACGTGCGCCTGAGCAAAGGTCAGGACCGTGGGCGATCCGGGCGACAGTATGGCGGCGATGTTAGCCTCGTCGGCGTCCAGGCACAGCGGCAGCAGGCGAGGGTCGGGCGGCGGCGAGGGACGAGCGCTGGCGCTGGCGCCGCTGGCGAGCAGCTCCTGCTGCTCGGCGGCATACGTTGCGCGCATCGCCGCCGGCAGCAGCCACCGGCAGCCCCCGCAGACCCCGCACCACCGAGTAGCTGCCTCGCGGGCCGCGTCAGCCGCCACCGTGCTGCCACGGCCGGCTGCTTCGGCCTCCTCCGCTACGTCGGCAGCCTCGTCTGCCCGTAGCCATCTCTGCGCCGCCGCCAGCCGCCAGCGCGCCGCCGCCACCCCGAACTTGGTGTTCACCTCCGCCAGCTCCGCCAGGCCGCTGCCCATCCACCGGGACAGCGCCAGAGTGGTCAGCTCCACAGCCTGGGCCGCGGCCGCCGAGCCCGCGGGAGGCCGGCCGCTGGCGCGCAGCAGCCAGGCCGGCCGCATGCGGGGCGTGCGCTCGCGCTCCATAGCGGTGTTGACGGGGAGAGGGTCGAGGGCGGAGGCCGCAGCGGCGCCGGAGCTGGCGATGCGCCTGCCGTCGGGCCCCAGGACCGGCGGCGGCGGCAGCAGGCACTCCGCCGACTGCATGAGCGCCGCCAGAACGTGGTGTAGGCGGGCACCGTCGGCTGGCGCCATCGCCGGGCCTCGGGACCGGTCGGCCCCGGCCGGGCTGGCAGCAGAGGGCCCCTGCGTCATCCCCAGTCGCCTGCAGACCTTGGCGAGCGTCGCAATGAGCGCCGCCACCTCCCGCCCCGGGCCGTGCGCCAGCAGCGCCGGCCACACGCCAGAGGCGTGCAGCGCCTCGTCCGTCAGCACCAGGCAGCTCTGCGCTGCCGCCGCCTGGTCGCTGTCGGCCGCCAGCCGCCGCAGCAGCGCCTCCAGGATAGGCAACAAGCCGGCCGCCAGCGCGCAGCGGAGGCTGAAGGCGGCCGTGGCGCTGCCGCCACCTGGGCCGCCTCCGGTCGCACCAGCCCCGGCCGCAGCGGCGCCGCTGGCTCCGGCGGGCGGCTCCGGCACCTCGAGCACCAGCAGCATGCCGACGTCGCCGTACATGCTCTTGTACCCCGGGCCGGGCAGGCCGTCGCCGTAGATAGCAGCCAGTGCGGCCGTCAGCACGCGCCACAGCCCCGGCAGCCGCCGCGCAGCGCACCTCGGCGGCATCTCCAGGGCGAGCCGGCACAGCAGGTGCACCGGGGAGCGCAGATACTGACGAAGCTCTGCCAGCGCTGCGGCGACGCCCGGTCGCTGCAGCCCGTACAGCTATTCGTACATTTGTACGGCGGTGTACACGGGCAGAGCGACTGGGGAGTCCCGCAGCGGCGGCACGGGCGGTGGCCGGGGAGCGGCCAGCGGCAGTGCCAGCGAGGGCTGCTGGTCGGGTGCGACGAGTGTGGCCTGCCACACGTGCGCCGCCGCCCAACAGAGGATGGTCGCGCTCACAGTTTGCAGTGCGACATTGGTGCCCTGGCATGGGCGCGGCCACCGCAGCATCGGCCGCTGTCGGCAGCGGCGGCAGCACGAGGCCCTCGGGCAGGCCGCGCCGCAGGCCCTGGCCACCGGCGGCCTCCAGCCGGCGGGCCGTCAGCAGGGCGCCCAGCCAGAGCTGCAGGCGCGGGCCGGACAGCAGGCGCCGCGCCTGGTGACGGGACACAGAGGAGAGGTAGCTGGGGTCAAGCTGGTGTCATGGCGGGTTCCACCGTGTCCGAGCGGGGCCAGCCATCACTGCGAGGGAATACATCACGGCAAGCAAGCGCCGTTCCCGGCCGCACGAAAGCGGCCCGTGCTAAACCCTGCCAGGAACCCGCGCAGCTGACACCTGCCAAGGAACCGAACATGGGCGTGGTCGCCGCCTGCGGCAGTAGCGCCGTGAGCGCGGCCCCGTCCGGCTTGTTGCAAGCGGCCGCCAGCGCCAGCTGCCTGGGCCTGGGCTCCAGCGCCTCCCACACAAAGTCCCACGGCAGCACGAACCGCATCGACTGAGAGTACGCCAGCTCTGCGCAGTGCAGGTTGCTCAGCAGGCGGGAGAGTGCGGCGGCGGCGGAGGAACGGAGATGCGTGGCGATGGCGGCGGTGAGCCGGGCGGCGGCGCGCCGCGCCGCCAGCAGCGCGGCGGCGGCGTGCTCCAGCAGCGCGGTGGGCTGCAGCGCAGCCAGCAGCTCGGCGTAGAGGGAGGGGTCGGCGGCGGCCGACAGGCCCACGCGCCTGATGGGGGACGCGGGGTATGGATGAAGTGCTGGTCGGGGGGCAGGGGCAAGGGGTACGTGGTTGCGACCCACGCGGAGGGCCCGCCTCCGTGGCCCCACCCATGCCGCCACACCTTGAGGCCTCAAGCACCTCGCACATCTCGGCCATCAATTCGTTGGACTCAGCCAGCTGCTGCTGAAGCTGCGCCCGCCACCGCGCCGGCGGCTGCCCCGCCAGCGCCGGCGCCGGCGCCGCCACGCTTGCGAGCCGCTTTTCCATTGCAGCACAAAAATGTGAAAGCGCGGCGATGAGGCCGCCGCGCAGCAGCGACGTCTCGATCCGGAGCTCCAGCGCGGTCAGCGCCCGGTAGCGGCCATTCGCCGCAGGCAGCTCCACGGTAACCGGCAGCAACCGCTTGGTCACTCGCAGCAGCATCAGCGCGCCACCTCGCAGGCGCTCCTTGGCGCCGCCCTCCTCGGCAGCTACCGCGAGCCCTCGCGCGGCCCAGCTATGGCCGATGACGACAGCAGCCCAGAAGCGCACCGCTAGGCGCGGCTGCTGCTGCTGCAGCGACACGCCCAGAGCCAGGAGCTCGGCTGCGGTGGGTTCCTTGCACATGTCCTCGAGCTGTGCCGCGACAGCATCGCTGAACGAGTAACCGGAACGCAGCCGCAGCGCCGCGCCCTCCAGCAGTTACACGAACGCCTCCAGCCGTGACGCGCCGGCCGGGGCGCGGGCGCGGGCGAGCGGCGGCATCCTTGGACCGCTGTGACCAGCGCGTTCCTAGGGTTGATGCAGTGCAATTGTTGCTGCTACTTTGATGTTGGTATGTAGTGCGCATAGCTTGCAGTCCGGGAACTTCCCCCCGCCCCCACACACGCGCGCCCCATGCCGGCAACCCCCTACCTCACGCCTCACCCCCTTCACATCGCGGTCCCCCCCCCACCGCATCCAGCCATCCTGCCATCCTGTGGCACAACAGCACGGTAGCAGCAGCATGCCTCGCTCTCGCGCCCTTCGCCAGGGACAAGGGGTGCCCTGCGGTGCTGCCGCAGATGGCACCGCCAACTGCCACGTGCCGGTCCCCCTCACCTCACCCACCGCCCTGCGGTCCCTCGGCCTCGCTAACCCTGACGACTGCCTGTGAAGGTCACACCCGCTCCCGCCTCAGCCACATGCCCACCTCAAGCCGTGGAGGGTACTTCTTGCAGGAGAACCCAGCGGCCTCCGTCGGCCAGCCAGCGCCAGGATTCCGGTTGGCCGAAGCAGACACCAGGCGCCCCGGACGTTCGCAGCTAGCACGTTCGATGCAAGCGTCTTCCGCATAGCACGCTGAAAACGCCGACAGCTGGATGCCTGCCTCAACGGGAAGTGCCGCCGAGCGAAACACACCAGCGGCTGCCATGGTCGAGTCGCCACCCCTTCGGCTGGCCGGAAAGCAACATGTGAGGGGCATTGTTGACTGGCACTTGCTCGGGTCCATGACCGCATGCCCAGAACAGCTGCAACCATCCGCCTCGACATGCTCCTGACTTGGGGCTAGCGCATACGGCCTATCAGGCGGCGATAGTGAGGTGAGTCCGCGCGGCGACAGCCCATAACGTCCGACGTTGGGCAGCTCGTATGTCACTATCGGTGATACCTAGGCAACATGTATGCAACAACAAGCTCTTTGCCCGCTGCGGGTACGGGGCCCGCTCTCCATCAATGAATTCCTCAGGGCCCCTTTACGGCAGCTGTCGACTTCTGCACCTCTGACTTCAGCCAATTACTGGCTTCGAGCTTATTCAATGCAGTTGGTACTCTATGTTGTCATACTTTACGCTTCGCGGCCTGCTGGTTGGAGCTGCGGACGTCCACGAGTCCCGCGTGGCAGCAACTGTAGCTAGAGCTCGGTCCTCGCTGGTATTAAGCGATGCGCCGACCATCTGGAAGTCGCTGAGCATGACAGCTCAGCGACGTACTTTCGACGGGAGCCATCCGGCTGCCCAGGGCTGCCGCAGTGCCTGAGCTGGCGCAACCGGGCTCAGCCGTTCACCTTCGGCCAAGTGGGCCCGCTCCCGTCATCACGCCGTCCAAGCGTGGAAGGCTGCCCGCTGCACAGACGCACAGACTGCGCCTGCTGGTCGGGTCGCGAGCTCGGGGGCATGCTGGTGGCGCCGTGGCGCGCTGGTGGGCAGCCTCCTCTGCACGCGGCGTACAGCCTCACGTCCTTTGCGGCCGCCGAGCTTCAGTGACTCGCGGCCGCAGCATGGCTACCCGCTGTAGCAGACTGACGGCGCCTGCTACTCGAGCAGCAGTCCAGCACTGCAATGCAGAGGCCCCCGTGGCTGCCCAATCGCGGCCACCCCCATGGGCCGGCGTGATCCTGGGCTTAGCAGCCAAGGCCAGCAACTCCGCAGCTGGCAAGGAACGGCTTTCGGGGCTATGCGGCCGAAAGCCGACACAAAGCTCGATCGTTACCGACGGTACCGCGAGGCACGCGGCACCGCAGATTGGCCCGAGGAGCCGGCGGCGCAGGCAGCGCCACTATTGCGGTGCCAGCCGGCAGCCGCGAGGGCCGGGTCCTGGGCCACCGGGCAGGCCACGGGAGGCGGACGCGGCCATCGCTCGCGGCTGCCGAGAGCGGCTGCGAGGGGGCGCCTCTTTGGGCCGGTGCTGCGGCGCGGTACGGCCCTGGCACGCGAGGGGTGGGCTCCTTGGCGACGGACTCGCCAAGCCTCGCTCGCCTGGTGGACACAAACTCCGCGAGGCACAAGCATCTGCTGACGGCGGCGCCCGCCACGGCTGCACAGCGTGATGAGCCCTACGGAGCGCGAGGTGGGGCTGGGCAGTGTGCGGTGCCGCCGCGGGGCTGACAGCGCCTCCTGTGGCGGCCGGCGGCTAGTGAGCCCCCCCCGTCCGGCAGTGCGAGGGGTGCGCCGGCAGCCGTGTGCCGGGCGGGGGCCCAGCATAGGTTAGGCTGCGTGCGTCCGTTGGGCGCCTGGACGGGTCTGGCGGCGCAAGGCCGATCCTCAGCATTTCGCTGCGTGCTACAACGGCGACTGGGTGTGCAGCGTTTCTGAGGCAGCGAGGTGAGGGGGCCGGGAAGGGGCGGGCTGTGCTGGCATGGGGTGTTGCGTTATGAGGGGTGGCCGAGAAACGGTCACGCCGAAACACAGTGCGTGTACGACATATAGTATGTGAGACCA
>BDDC01000868.1:4041-28628 GCA_001662425.1 Chlamydomonas sphaeroides | reverse complement strand
CACGTTGAACCAGTAGGGCGGCCGGTAGAGCTCGATGCGGTACTCGGCGAACGAGGTGGGCGACTTGGAGATGCCGCCCGGCGTGGTCCACCAGTACCTAGGGGGAGAGTGGAAAGTCGGAAGCGGTCAGGCGGCGGAGGGCGGCCCGCACACGACAACCACCAGGTCGCTCGGCGGGGTGGCCTTGATTGCCGCGGGCGCGCACCCGTCCCTATCGGGCCCGCAAGCAAGCCCCGCGGCCCCGTCCTGTGCCTCACTTGTCACAGCGGTCGCAGCCGGCCACCAGGAGGGAGCCGTCGGTGGTGAGCGACACCGTGCTGTGGTACATGCGGGGGATGTTGGAGCGCGCCATGAGCTGCATGCGGCTGCCGTAGGGCGCCTCGGGGTCGTAGATGACGGGCCACAGGTTGGGCTCGTTGGCCTTGGCCACACCGCCAGACGCAGAGTCGCCGGCCAGGCCTTTCTGCGGGGCAGACAAAGAGCGGAGCGCTGTTGGGGGCTGGCGCTGAATGAGTGAGGGGCCGTTGATGGGCTTCACGTACGTTGACAGGCTCCCCCAACCATGCGAGATGGCTCATGTCCCCTTGGTTCTGGACGCCTTGTCGTCGCCATGCCCGCCCAGGCAACGCCTCTCACCAGCGCCCCGTTGAGCACCACCACCTTGCCGTTGGGCAGCACGATGCAGTCGCCCATGACACGAGGCAGCGGCATCTTCTCACTCGTCCAGCCGTCTGCGATACAGGTACGGCGCATTGGAGTGGGCGGGCTCAGGGATGGTGCGATGAGCACGGGATCACCGGTGGTCTATGGGGTCGTTCTGATGCCAGGGCCAGGAGGATGTGACGCTATGCAGCGCTGTCACCCTCGCCGCTCCTCACCACCAAAGCTGTAGTTGCCCGCGGCGGCGTCGTAGCTGATCTTGAGCCGCAGCGCGTGCCTGCTTGCGGTGGTGTTGATCCAACCGTACGAGAACTGGCCGCCAAAATAAACAACCTCAGGCGTGTAGCCGTTGGCGGGCGTGAGCGGCAGCATGGCCGAGGTGCCGGTGAAGGGGTACTCCGTGAACACGCCCTTGGCCACGGCCATCCAGTTGGGGGCCTGGGCGGGGCCAGGAAGGAGCGCACGGGCGGTCGGCCGAGGTGGAGCGCACGGGCGGTCGGTCGGCGCAGACGTGCGCCAAGGCAGGGCCAGGGCAGGAGCGCGCGGTGGGTGCGGCGGCAGCTGGGTGGGTGCGAGTGTGTGCTGCCAACCTGTCCGCGCCCCATCATGCGACCTGCCCTCCCTGCCCTCCCTGCCTGCCCGCACCTGGATCTTGACGACGCCGGTGAGGGGGTCAATGACCTCACCGTAGCGGTTGCAAAAGATGAACATGTCGCCTGCACAGCGAGCGGCAGCGAGCGCAGCGGCCACGTTGGAGGGCCCAAGTGCCCAGGCCGCCCGCTCGGCCGCTTGCTGGGTGGCAAGCCTGGGCTGCGATCCCTAAACCGCCCCGTCCCTACGGCCGACCCATCGCACCGGTTGGCAAGACGTACTGCGGGCCAGGGGAGCAGCGCGCGAGGGAGGTTGGAAAGCTGTCATACAGGAAGTGAGGGTGCTACGGCACATCTTGTGTGCGCATCTTCAGCGGCCCGAGCTCCGCCCCGAGCTGAGACCCGAAGGCACAAGAACACGAGGCAGCGCACGCCAATAGGCGCCACGCCACGCCAGCCCAGCCCCCGCCCAGTGCTTACGTTGTTGGGATAATAGATGTCGTTGGTCTTGGCCACCATAGCGGCCGACTGGTTGCGGCGAGTGAGCTGTGTGGGGTTGCGCGGGTCCCAGATCTCGTAGATGGGGTTTTTGCCGGTGCCCGCCCCGGGCAGCACGGTGCCGCCCATGATGGTCACCATGCCGTTGGGCAGCAGCGTGGCGGTGGGGTACCTGGGGCCGGGGGGTGTGGGACGGGAGCAAGATGGGGTGGTGCGCAGGGTTTCAGCACGCCGTGCGTGTGACACGTCTGGCTTGTGGCGGACGAGACCATCGCACTGGCGCCATGGGGAAACTCTGGGCAATGTGGCGGGCCGTAAGCAGCTACCGGTCGGTAACGCACCAGCGCGGGTACGTCATGTTGGCGATGCGGTGAAAGGTGAGGGTCTTGCGGCTGAAGATGCGCACACCCTTGAGCCCGTCCGCATAGCCCGACTTGGGGATGTGGCCGCCCACCACCAGCACGTGGCCGTCCTGGGGGGCAGGGATTGTGGAGCAGGGGGCACGCACGCAGGGAAGGGGCTGGAGGGACCGAGGCACGGGTGCGGGGGCAGTGACGCCGATGAGGGGTTGCGGAGTATCGCGGCCGGCCGGTCCAAGGTACCCCGTAGCCCCGTAGGGCCCTCGCGCACCTGCGTCACGGTGTGGCCGGCGCAGAAGACGCTGTCTGTGTACTCCACGTTTGTGAACTTGTTGGTGTTGAGGTCAAAGTAGCCGGCCACGTTGGTGGATCCGTCGGGGTGGCGGCCCGAGGGGCGCTCCAGGAAGAAAAACTTGTCGGTGCCGGGCACCTGTAGCATGTGCACCGCAACAATGTTGCCCACGGCGCGCTGGGAAGGGGGAGGGCGGGGAAGGGTAGGGGAGAGGGGGGAAAGCGAGGAGGAGAGGGAGTTAGTTAGGGGCGTGGCCAGGGGCTCTCCGCTCCTCCGTTACTTCCGGCGCTGGGTGCGGCAGGCCCCCGCCCCCGCCGCCCCACGAGGCAGCAGGAGCCCCCCCCCGCAGGCCCGTGTGCCGCCTCACCAGCATCCACTGGCCGGTGGTGGCGGGCACCTCGGGGATGGTGGGCAGCACCACACCGCCGTCGCCGGGGGTGTTGGGGTTGCCGTCCGCTGGGCCGGGGCCATCGTCTGGCGGGCCGAGGAGGGCGCGGCAGGTGAGGAGGGAGGTGCAGGAAGCGCAGGACAGGTGGTGGAGGGCAGGTAAGGGGGTTGGGAGCAGAGGCAAGCGGACGCGCCCGGCAGTCGCACGGGCAGCGGCAGCAGTGGGCCCCTCCTCCCCGGGAGGGCTGCCCCTCTGCACAGGCACTGAAGCGAGCGGGCCCGTGGCCCCCAGCCAGAGCAGCTGCGACCCAGCACCATACGCACCCTCGCCCTCCTCGCTCTTGACTGCGGAGCTGGGCGGCGGGCGGGGGCTGGGCGGCGGCGGGGACATCCGGGGAGGCGGGCTGGGGCGGGGGGGAGGGCTTGGGGGCGGGCTGCGCCGCGGCGGAGGACGGGGGGAGGGCGGCGGCGAGGCCTTCTTCTGACCCTGCTTGGGCGTGGCTGCCAGCGCGCGGCCGTGGCTGGTCAGGGCGTCCGCGTCGGGGAGGTCACGGCCTGCCGCCTGCGCCTGGTCCGTGTGCTCGGAGGCGGCGCCTAGGTCAAAGCCGTGCGATTCCGCAAAGCGCCGGACGGTGCCGACCAGACTGCGCGACTGTACAGTCGCAGGCAGGGCCGCAATCAGCAGCAGGCCGGCCAGCGCCGCGAAGGCTGCGACATGCAGGGCTCGGGGGCCCGCCATGTCCAGGGTTAGTCAAGGCTGGCAGGAAGGTGGCTGACGATCCGAGCTGCCGTTACGGGCGGTGAGGGGCACTAGGTGGAAGGTGGCAGGCTGCTGCTGAAGATGATGGAGTTGTTGTCGCCTGCGGAGAGCAGATTACGGGGCGTAAGTGCGGAGGCCTGACGGCAGAGGCTTGGGAGGGTGATGATGCGGCATCGGCTTGGCTCGCCGAGTTCACGAGCTCTGGCCCACCTGGCTGATGAGAGCAGCGGTGGGTTGGCTGATGATTGCAATCTAGTTAGTGGGTCGCCTATTAAGCTAAGTTGCAAGCTTGTGTCGCGGCGATGGGTGTGTTCGCCGGAACGTCGCTCGCGGAGTGCCGACACTGTGAAGTGCAAGCAGGCGGTCGGGTTATATATCAAACCGCATGGCCGGGTGCGTACCACTTTGTATAGAATGTACATCAATCGCGTAGCGGATGACCAACCCCGCTACTGCTGTAACCGACGCATCCGAACTCAGAGGATCGAGGCCCACAACGCCATTAGCGCACATAGATAACTACGTGATATCAATGCAGAGCATCATGCCGCCTGGAACCGGCATCGCAAGCGCATGGCAAGCGCCAGGCGGCCTCGGTCGGAAGCTGGACGGCTCCCCTCGCGAGCGCCTCGCCGTAACTCCCTGGGACGCGGGCAAACATAGCCATGGATGCTTGCTTACTGAATTGCTGCATCACGGCTTAAATCCGGAGAGGAGCCGTTGGAACCTCAGCCCAAACGGTTGCAACGCGGCGCTGTGCGCAATGCCTCTCCTCGGCAATTGCCGATGGCCCGCCCGCCCCAAGCCTGAACAGCCCTAGCCCAAGCAAAGCATACACCCCATGCAACCAGCCATTGTCCATGCCGGTCAAGCAGTCCGATCCACCGCATAACCAGTGATGGGTCCGTACCCCGCTCAGTCAAGCCAATGCAGCTCTCAGCACCCCCTCCTGGCCGCGCCATCCATGCGCACGACGACGCACCACATCACCCAACAAACCTCCCCAGCTGCGCATGGGTGCATGGCTCGCCCCAATAAGATGCCACCCAGACCAGACGCAAACAGTCGGTCATTATGCGGTTGTCGCCGGGGTATTTGAGAGGTCTCGGGCACACCGACACGTGCCCTCATCCCCACGGGCCGGACCTAGCCGCCCGAACTGCCTGAAACGGCAGGAATGCACATCTCAACACACGCCGCCGCTGCTGCCGCTCTAGCTGTGTTGCGGCCGCTTGCGGCGGCCGCTACCACCCCCTCCGCCTCCGCCGCCCGGCCCATCGCCGCCGCCAGGGCGGAAGCAGGCCCCCTCCGGAGCGCATGCTCAGTTGTGTCGGCTCTGTGCCCATTACAGCTCTGCCTTAGCGCCGCCTGCCGCCCCACCGCCCTGCAGCTGCTCGAAGCGAAAGCAGAGCTCCTCCAGCAGTCGCTGCGAAGTGCCGTTGGGCTCGAAGCCGCCGCGTGCGCACACCTCCAGCACCAGAGCGTGCGCGTCGTCCGGGTCAGCAGCGCTGCGAGACATGCACCTGGGGGAGCACAAGGCCCGACCGGAGGTTGGCGTGCAGGAGAAGACGCCGTCCCTGCACAATCGCTGTGAACTGTGAGCAGCGGCCGCCACCGCGCTCGACTTGCAACGGCTCTCCCTCCGTCCAGTGGGCGCACGCTTTGGCGCGGGTCTCACTTTAGCAGGGCGTTCAGGGTGTTGACGTCTGGCGTCACGCCGCACGAGCACATCTCCTGCCACAGCCGCTCCGCGCTGCCGCGGTCATTGGAGCTGGCGGCCTGCGCTCACGTGCACACGCAGCGGAGAGGCGGACAGGGGCGTGCGGCACCCAGTGGCCTCCCCAGGTACGGTACGCGGCACAGCCAACCCGAGCGCACGCGCCGGCATCAAATGTGGTTTTGCACTGCTCGTGCTTGCAGCGATGCATTGTCTGAGGCCGGTCGCCCTGCACCACTTCAACCCTAGGGCAGGAGCCCGCTCGCCCCACCGAGAAGATCCTGCGGTTGTAGTCGTGCGCGTCGGCCCCATCCAGGCCGCCCAGCGCCATCCACGGCATGTCGCCGCCGTCGCGGCCGGGCGAGCCGCGACCGAGAGCCACCAGCGGCGTCTCTGCCATGCCGCCACCCGAGCCCTGAGGCGCAAAGCTGACGTGGGGAGCACCGCAATGCCAGCTTTGGCGGTGGCCGCCACCGCCGCCGAAGCTGACGCGTGCGAGCGCGGCGGCCGCGGCCTGCAGCGGCGCGGCAGGTGCGGCGGCTTCGGGCCGCGGGGCCAGCATCGTGGCAATGGCGGTGTCGGAGACGGCGCGCGGCGCGGTGGTGTGGTCTTGCTCATGGCCGTTGCCGATGCCGCGCAGGGGCGTGTGGGGCGGCGTCGTGTACTCAACACCGTCGTCTGCATGAGGAGGGGGCACGGGACGAGTGTGCGAAGCGCGAGACATCTCTGCCTTCAGGTTACATGCCAGCAAAGGCACGAGGGCGAAGGCACAAGGGCAAAGTTTGGTTGTGTGCAAGCAGCCGACCATGCGCGCCCAGGGCTTGTGCACGCGGCGGCGGCTGCATGACAGCAGGCCAGCGAGGCAAACATCCATCAAGCGCACCTTCATAGTCCATGAGCGCTGTCAGGAACTCATTCGCGGGTTGCGACTGCGAGTGCTGCAGAGGCCGCGGCGGCAGCATCACTGGCACCGCCGCTGGCCAGCTGTTCAGCAGGCCGCCAGTCGCTGAGGGTGCGCTGCCGCGGGGCAGTGCCCCCGACACGGGGAGCGAAGCGCGCGGGCCGGCGCCCTCCGTTGGCTGCTGGTCGGGGCTGAAGCAAATGTCCACATCGGCGCTGCCGGCCACGCCGCAGCCGCGCCAGGTGTCGTCGCGGCAGTCGTCGTCAACGTCCTCGTCATCCTCGCCATCGCCGCGGCTGGCGCCGTAGCGCGCGGAGCGCTCGGGCGGACCCATGTGGGAGCGCCGACGCAGGCGGCGGCCGGTGCCCGGCGCCACGCCGGGCGTAACGCTGCGGCTGCGCGTGCCGAGCTGCGACGGCTGCCCCGCCGACGGCGTACTGCCGAGGGGCGACAGCAGCGTGCCGCCGGCCATGTAGGGGCTGGTCCGCAGGCGGCGCATGCGGGACGAGAGCCGGGGCATCGGCGACGGCTCCACAGACGAGTAGCACAGCGACTGGGAGCCGGTGCTGTCTGGGCAGCCGCCACGGTTGCGCACGGCGTGGCCGCGGCTGAAGCTGGCGGGCCCGCTGCCGCCACCATCCTGTGCGGGCAACCGGGCACACGCCAAGGGTTGGGGCCAGGCGCTCGCGCGGAAACACCTCCGCAGCCGCCCTGCCAAGCCGGAACCCTGCCCTCACCGACCTGCAGGTGGAGGTGGTAGAAGCCGTTGCTGCCGGGGTTGCCGCCGTCCGACCCATACAGCTCGTCCTGCTCCGCCGCCGCCTGCAGCCGCCGCAGAAGCACGGCGCTGTACTTGGCGGCGGAGGAGGGGTCGTCCGGGTCGGGCGCCTGCTGGCTGGTGCGCAGCCAGGGAGTGCCCTCCTCGTCGCCGTCGGCATCGCCGCCCCGCGCCGCGGCGTCCAGCAGGTCAGTGTCGCCGTCGCGGCCGCCGCCCGCTGGGGTCGGATGGCCGTCGGCGTCCATACCGTTGTCGCGGCCAGCCGCGGCAGGGGTGGTAAGCCCGCGACCCTGCGGCCGGTAGGGCGTGGGCCGGGGGTGCGCCCCCGCCGCCCGCTCTGGAGCGGCAGGGGGCCGAGAGGCAAGCGCCCCGGCGCCAGCACTGCCAGCCGCAAGGGACCCGTGCGCCTTTGGGGCGGGCGCCGCGGCGCCCGTAGGGGGCGGCGAGCAGGCGAGCAGGGAGCCGTGGGAACGCGCCAGCGCGGCAATGTCGAAAGGAAGTCCGGTGGATGAGGCCGAGGCGGCGCCGGCGGGCGCCAGCGTGCCGCTCGGCAACGAGCTCGCCAGGAAAAAGCCAGACGAGGAGATGCCCGCGGGCCCACTGCTAGGATGCGACGCGCCGAGCGCTCCAAAGGACAGCGCCGGGGGCAGCTTGGTCTCTGCCAGTGCGTCGCAGCGGCCGCCAGCTGCACTCGTCATCCGACGGAGCTCCAGCTCCCCGGCTGAGTCCGCCAGCCGAGTGCCCCCGGCAACTGAGGCAGTGCTGCCCGTAGGCGGCGGGGGCGCAGCGCGGCTGCTTCCGGCCGCGGCAGACGAAAAGGCGCCGAAGCTGGAGCCCGTGGTGCTTGCGCCGCACAGCCCGGAGAGCGCCGCCCAGGCAGGCGCCGACCCGCAGGCCGCCGCCGTTGCCGCTGCGCTGGAAGCCCAGGACGCCAGCACGCTGCTGGGCCCGCTGCCAGTCACGGCGCTGGCCTGGGCTTGCGCTGGCGCTGACTGCACGCCGAAGCACGACTGAACGGAGGCCGGGATGCCGAACGCCGCGATGCCGTACACAGCAGCGGACATTGGCGGCTGACCCGGCGCCTCGGTTGCGGCTGGTGCGTGGACAGCGCTGGACAGCTTGGTGGCGGCGCCCTTGTCGGAAGTGGTGTGGCCGCACAGCGTCTCTGCCGAGTCGGACAGCTGCGACGAGTGGAGGTGCGGCAGGCTGGGCGCCGGCGGCACCGCGCCTCCGTTGCTGGAGTTGCGGCGTAGGCTGCGGGCTTTGGGCGCGGGGCTCTCGCCGAGGGCTGGCGCCTGCGGACAGCGTCAGGAAGGCGGAGTCCATCAGCAGGACTGCAAAGCTGAAGACTGAGGACACTCAAGCAGGTTCACGGCACGCCAGAGAAGCTCAAAGGGCCAGTAGCGAGCAGCAGGCTGTGGCATGAAGCTGGCCGATGCGGACTCGCCTGGGGGGACTGCGACAGCGCCGCTGCCGCGGCGACCAGCGAGTGATCCCCCACGCCGTTGTGGCCGCCTTGGCCGTTGCTCCAGGTCGCCAGCCCCAGACTGCTGGTCGGTCGCGCAGCCGGGTGTAGCGCCGGCGCTATGCTGGCGGAGCCCTTGGCTTCGTCGACAGGGCTGCGGCGGCCTAACCTGCAGGCAGGAGTGCGGCACCGGTCGGGGGAGGGCAGCGTGAGACAGCAGGACGAAGCCACGGCAAACCCGCGTTGCTCGGGCTCACCTGCACTTGGCGTGCTCGGGCCCCGTGGGGAAGCGCAGCGGCGGCGCGTTCTCCTGGTCGCTGTCGTGCGTGTGCCCCGCCTCGGCATGGCCCGAGCGCTGGTGCGCGCCAGCGGCCGCTGATGGCGGAAGCCGGAAGCCCTTCCCCAGCGGGCTCCCCTTGTCGTTGACGGGGCAGCACGTGTACAGCCTGCTGTGGAAGCCCGACAGATTGGCGGTGCGGGCGCCGCGCACCCTGCGCCGGCCTGTGCGGGCAGCAGGGGGTGGGGCGGATGCTGTTCGCTGGGCTGCTGTGAAGTGGTGTTGCTGTGGGCACTGATGCCACGAGGAGATGAAGGGGCCAGGCCGCGGCGGAACCCTGACCTTCGGCAGGGGCAGAGACTGCCCGGTGAAGATGGTCGTTGCCAGCCGACCCGGTCAAGCCTAGCTGCCCAAGGCACGCCAGCATCTCAACCGTTTGTTCGGACATTTCTGCGCGTGACAGGGAGGGTACCGCAGTCTTCAGCTCGTAGCAAGCTTGCGAGGCGACCGCGATGTGCTGCACACCCCCTCGAGTAACCCTGCTACCACTCGGTCAACCGAGAGCTCGGGAGCCTTCCTGGTTGTGATTGTGTCCGCAAGGAAGAGTGCGGCCTGGCGCAGCGGCAAGGTCGCGCAGCTGTTGTCGTCTGCTGTGCACCCACCGAGGTCGCAGTCACCAGTGCCCTCGTCCTCAAGCTCCGCATCGTCCTCCTCTGTAAGCGCTTCGTGGCATTCGGGCGAACCCACGGCCCGCGCACGGGTCTTTGGCCGGGTTGCCGTCCAAGGAGAATGCTTCCTGACGCACTGCCGCTCGCCTGGAGAGTCTTCCACGATTCTAAGCATCTGCAGAGACTGCGAGGTCCCGCGAGACGCGGCAACGCGTGCTAGGTTGCGTCGAGGCTGGGCCGAGCCTGCGAGAAACGACTTCTCAGCCTTCAGCCAGTGCTAGCCCGTCAGCAATTCTTGCAAGCTCGCAGTCGTATGAGTTAGGCAGGCTCGGGCTCAGGTCGTTGCTACCCGTGCTACCCGTAGCGAGAATTCCGCCTTGCTCTCGCTGTACCTACACTTCAAGAGTCGCTTCTACCTATGTTGTATTGTAAGTCGTTGGTCAGTGTATTCAGGCTCGCCGAGCGCCGGGCTGTGGCAAGCGGCAAGCTCGCAAGGTCAAATGTACGGCAACACCCCTAGCCCGCCGTGGGCGTGGCCCGGCTTGTACCCGGCTTTGGCCCCGCTCGGTACCTTGGCTTTGTCTTGTAATAATCTCAACGGGACGACGCCTCAAACAGGGCCAGCCAACCCCATGACTGTACGTCTCCCCCTCACTGCCTGACCTCCTCATCCACCCGCTTCCACCCCCAGCCACGCACCCCGCGATGGTGAGCGGCGCGCACGTCATCAGTCGCCCGGCAACCAGCCTTGTTGCTCATATTGGCCGGCAGTGGTCAGCAGCTGTCGCCTTCTCAACCGATGGCGAAGAGGTCAGTGCGGAGGCTGCCATGGTTGCGGCACTGAAAAGACTCCGTACCCTGATGCATGAAACCTCCCCAGCTGCTGCATGGCTCGCCCCAAAAAGAGGCCACCCAGACCAGACGCAAGCCAACTAATGCCTGTAACCTGGCACTCTATTCGCCGGCGCTCATCCGGAATGGGAAAAAGGGCGTAGCCCCTACCCGGGCATCGTTGCTGCAATGCGCTTGTCAACGCAGGGCTTTGTGGCGCTCCCGTGGGTCGGTGGTGGAAGGGCGAATAGTATCGCCGGCAAGCATCAGCCAGCACCGGCGCCAGCACCACCGGCAGGCCGCAGCGCGCCGCCAGCTGGCGGCCGATGCAGCGCCGACCGGGCCTCGGCGGTAATGGCCACCAAGACACCCGTGTGTGTGGGGGGGGGCCCACGCTGGGTGCGCCAAGATCTTGTGGCGGGAGCGCTGCAGATCTTCTTGCCAGTGAGGTGCAGCAAGTATCGGCTTGCGTGTCACGTCGTCAGGGGCTACATCGTGTGGGCTTGGCCACCCCCTCTGCAGTCCTGCGTTGCCGTCGCGGCCCATCCCTCAAACCCACGCAGGACGCGCGGACGCGATGCCAGGACACATTACAGTTGGACGAGTCAAAAAGTTTGCTGAGCAGGCGGCGCTGCAACTAGCCTAACTCACATCGCAGCAGTGCCGGCGCCCGGAGGACTGGGCGCACATACGTTTCTGTCGGCGGCACTGCACCTGGGTCACAACGCCGCAGCTAGGGGCAGCAAGCGCAACTGGGCGCATCTAGCAGTATCAACGCAACGCTCTACATCGCAACGCACTATGCACTTGGGAGGCGCCAACTTGGGCCACAAAAAGGCCTGCGTCCAGCCGCTATGTCAAGCAAACGCCCTCTCCGATATGGGGCGCACCTCCGCCGCCGCCTCACGCTGGAGTCACTTCGCGAGTCACCCCACCGCCTCCTGCCGCACGCCGATCGCATAATCGCATAAACAGCGGCCAATCGATCACGCCAGGAATCAACCTCGGCCACGTGGGCCCCGCCTGCGTCCTCGTCCCGGGTCAGCGTGCACGTGCCATCCGGCCCTTGGAGCAGAGCCCGGATCACCCACCACCTAAGCCGGTAGGTACTCTCCTTGCAGCGCATAGCAATCACAGCCCCGACGGAGCGGGGGCGAAAACGCGGGAGGCTCAGATCACCGCCGGCCCCGTACCTCGCAGTCACACACCACCCGCATGGCAGCACACGCATGCACGTGCACAGCGGGGCCTCAGTGCCGCAGCGGCGCACGGAGCGTTTGGCCCCGGCCCCGCCTCTGCCCCGGCCGCCTGCATCAGCAGCACATGCACAGCCTCGTCCCCACACACCCGTGTAAGCCACGCGGGCCGATATCTGTCCGGCCCGCGATGCACCAGCAAGCCGCCTGCTCCTCAGCTCCACAGAGATCCATACAACAATGCGCGCCCAACAACCCGCGGCCCTGCGCAACGCCGCCACCAAAAGCCCGCCTGCATCAATCACCGACATCCCGGGGCCAGCAGGCCCCGCCTTGTGCTCCCCTGCAGTGCCAGCGCGGCTGCATGCCCCCGCCTGCCGCCGCCCCTCGATCAAGTCCCCCTGCCCCCCTGCCAACAAACAACCACATGAATACCCCACAGGGGCCCCTGCTGCTGCTGCCCCCCCTTCGGTGCCCCCCTATACCCCCACCACGTTGCCCGCCACCCGCACCAGAACCATGGTGCCCTTGGCCACGTCCCGCATCCACTGCGGCGCCTCGCTCCAGCGGTCGCTGCTCCACAGCTTGAGCTTGGCCATGCTGTAGCGCAGCGACTGGCGCTCCATGATAACGTACAGCATGGCGTTGACCGTCATGGGCTCGGGCATCCCTGGGGCGACGGGCGGAAGGAGGAAGAGAGCAGCAGGCAGGGCCGACGGTGAGGGTGGGCTAAGGCTGCGGGGGCCAACGCAGTGCTGCCACGGCTCCATCCCCAGCGCCTGCCTGCGGGGCTGGCAGGCCCGCACCCCAGACCGTACCGTCGTCCACAACCGCGCCCCAATGGCTCCCTCCCTCCGCTGTTCTCTCCCCTGCCCTGGCGCCCCCGCCGCCGGCTCACCCGCGAGGTGTATGTTGAGCTCTGCGTTGAGGAACACCACCCGCCGCTGGATGGGCCCCTCGGTGGCCGTCACCAGCTGCAGGTGGCGGCTGCGGCTGCTGGTGGGCTCCCAGTCCGCCACGTACTCGATCGTGCCGTCGCGCAGCCCCGTCTCCAGCCGCACGGGCAGTAGCTGGACCTGCGGGTGGAGGCAGGCAGGCACACGCAGGGGAGCGGGGCGGCAGGTTCAGGGCTGCTGCTGCGGCGGGCCCTTGGTGGTGGAGCAAGGACAGAACAAAGGGCGCAACCCGCATCGGCTGCGGCTGGCGGGTGTGTGCCCTGGTCGCCCCCTTCCCTGCGCGGCGCACCTGGTTGTCGGGCGTGGTGAGCTTGAGGTGGTCGATGCGCTCAATGTCCAGCTTGAGGCCGCGCGCGTGCGCCACGGAGATGCGAATCTGGTAGCTGCGCCGCAGCAGCAGCATGTAGATGGGCTCCCCCGCCAGGCAGTCGTCCGCCGTCATGGGCACGGGGCGGTAGCCCACGCGGCGGCTGATGCGGCTGCTGTCCATGTGGCGCAGCCGGGCCGGGCCGCCCGAGGCGGTGTTGAAGGAGGCCATGGAGGTGGCGGAGGAGCCCGAGGGGCCGGGCCAGGCCAGCGAGGAGGACGAGGCGGAGGAGCCGGCGCGGTCCAGGCCGCCGGGCGAGCCGGGCGCGGGCATGGGCTCGCAGATGGTGAAGTTGATGGCCATCTGCGCGGTGCGGATCTCGGCCGTGGTGGTGGCCACCACCTGCTGCACCTCGCTGATGCGGCTCAGCATGCTGTCCCAGCGGGCGGCGCGCTGGTCGGTGTCGTCGCCTGAGGCGAACAGCGCGTTGCGGTGGCACGTGGCGGCCGACCAGCGCTGGCTGGGGGGGCGCACAACCAGGTGCGAGATGAGGCGCCGCGCCTGGGACAGGAGAAGGGGAGCGAGGATGCAAGGAGGGGAGCGGAAGGTTGAGGCAGAGCGGCGGCCAACCGCAGGTCGTCCGCGCACAGACGCCGCAGCAGTGCAGAACCCCTGCCATTGCTCTGTGCCGGCGGGGGGCCCCACCCACCTGCGCCAGCTCCACTCCCGCCAGCGCGCTGTGCTCTCCCTCGCACGGCAGCGGGCGGTGGCCGAACACCGCCTCCAGCACCTCGGCGAGGTGCGGCGACGCGCCGTAGAAGCGGGCGCCCGGGCCCGCCAGCACCTCGAACGCCACCACGCCAAAGGACCACATGTCGGAGGCGGGCGTCACGGCGGCGGGGCAGGGGCTGCCCTCCAGCGCCGCCTTGAGCTGCTCGGGGGAGCTGTAGAGCGGCGTGCAGCAGGGCGCCGCCGCCTCGCCGATGGTGGCGGACTCGGCCAGGTCGATAAGCTTGAAGCGGTGGCTGTCCTCGAACCTGGGGGAGGGGCCGGGCGTGGAAGGGGGATCACGACCAGCCGGAGGGGGCGCGAGGTGCACGCCAGAAGCAGGCCGCCGCCAACCCGGGCCCCTGCTGCGCTGCCGCTGCCGCTGCCGCTGCCGCTGCACACCCACCACATGATGTTGGCCGGCTTGACGTCCCTGTGCACCACCCGGCGGCTGTGCAGGTGCACCAGCGCCGACAGCACCTGGTGCAGCGCCGCCTTGAGCGACAGCAGGTCGCGCGGCGCCGAGCCGCCCGGGCCGCCGCCCTGCAGCCACTGCGTCAGCGTGCAGCGGCCCGCCTCCATCACCAGCGCCGGCGGCAGGCCCAGCGCAGCCAGTGCGGGGCCCTCCAGCGGCTCCTCCAGCGCCGGCACGTACTGCGGGGCGGAGGGCAGGGGCCGGGGCACGGGCGTTTCGGCGTGCGGCAGAAGCAGGGCCACGCAGCGGGATCCAACCCTGCCTCCCTCCGTCACCTCCTGTCCTGCGGCCCCCTCCTGTAGCCGCCCGCCGGCCTCACCTGGCTGGACAGGCTCCTCAGCGCCGCCTTCTCCCGCTCAAACTGGCTCCTGTCCGCGTGGAACTTGATGGCCACCTTGGCCTTGCTGTACACGTTCTTGGCCGTCAGCACCACGCTGTGGCGGCCCAGCACGGGGGAGTCGCGGATCTTGTACCTGCAGGGCGCGCGGGAGGCAGGCAGGCAGGCCGGGCGTGTTGAGAGTGAGCAACCTTGGCCGGCCACGGCCCAGGCGCACCACGTGCGCAGGAGCGGTCCGGGCCGTCGCTGCCCGCCAGCCAGGTCGCTGCTGCCGCCAACCCCCTGCCCCCCGCCCGCTCACTTGTTCATGAACAGGGTGCCCGGCTCCAGCTGGCACACCGCATTGTACACCGCAGCCAGGCCGTCCCCGGGCGCGCCCGACAGAGGCACTTCCTCGCCGCCCGCGTCGCAGCCGCCCGCCGCCGCGGCGCGGCAGGCGGCCTGCCCCTGGCCGCCGCTGCTGCAGTACCTCTGGATGGCCGGCAGGTCCAGGAAGGCGGTGCCGCCGCCCGACCAGGAGGAGGTTGGAGCTGCGCCCGAGCCTGGGCCGCCGTGCGAGGCCAGCGAGCCGGTGGAGCGCAGGCTGCCGGTGCCCGCGCCGCCCGCCGAGGTGGTGACGGAGCTGGTGCCGCGCAGAGATGCCTGCCGCGAGGAGGAGCCGGGCGAGCCGGCGGCCGAGGAGGCGGACGCCAGGGAGGCGGCGCTGGCCAGAGGGTAGTGCGGCCCGCCGGCGCTGCCCGAGGCGGGCAGCGAGGCGGCCGACGGCAGAGGCGGAGGCGGCGGCAGCGGCGCGAGAGCCAGGGGCGGCGAGGAGCGGCCGCTGCCCGGGCCCGAGGCGGCGGGGTGGTGTGGGCTGGTGCTGCGGCTGCTGGCGCCGGGCAGCGAGCTGAGGCTGCTGCGCTGCTGCAGCGCCACGGGCTGCGGCGGCCGCAGGATGGAGCCGTGCGGCCCCACCAGCGGCTGTAGGTGGGGGGGCGGAGGCAGCGGGCCCAGCGGCGTCCCGGCGGGCTGCGGCGTGCCCACGCTGGCGGCGCTGCGGAGCGGGCTGCCGCCGGCCCGGCCGCCGTCGGCGGCGCCGCCGCCGCTGGTGTTGCACACGGTGGCGGCCTGGCGCAGGTCGGAGGAGGAGCCGCCCAGCCCCACCAGGTGGTGGCGGCGGACCGAGGTGGCGGGCGACAGCAGCGGGGGGCCGGGGTCCAGGCCGCCGCTGGGGGGGCCGCTGGCCGGGCCGCCCAGGCTGACGCGCCTGCTGCTGGTGAAGGAGAAGCCGCCCGCGTCGTCCACGTCACCGCCCTCCACCTCGCCCGACAGCGAGCGCGCAGGGGCGGCGAAGGCGGGCGAGGGCGCCGGCGGCAGCCCGCTGCGCGGCGGCGACTGCGGCGGCGAGGGCACGGTCGCCAGCGCGGCCTTGCTGTGCAGCGCCGCACCGGCAAAGGGCGACGCCACCGTGTCCGCGCCGGCGGCAGTGATGACGGCCAGCGCGCCCACTGCGGCGCCGCCGCCGCTGCTGGTGCCCGCCCGGCTGAGGCTGCTGGCGCTGCTGGCCCCGCCTTGCAGGGAAGGGCACGACAGCGTCACCGCGCTGGCGGCCGAGGAGCCCGAGCTTGCGCCGCCAGAGGGCGACAGGGCCGACGGCGAGGGCCAGCTGCCGTACGGCACCAGGCTGGCTGCCGCCGCCGACGCCATGCCCTCCGCCTCGTCCTCCTCGTCCAGGTTGAGCGGCGCGTGGGTGGCAAAGGTGCTCTCCGGCAGGTGCAGCGGGCCCTGGTCGGGGATGCTGGCCAGGGGCGGGGGGCGCACCGAGCCCAGCCGGCCGCCGGCGCCCGGGCACACAACCGCAGAGCTGTCACCAAACACCGAGGGGTAGGCGCTGCCGGTGCCCGCCGCGCTGCCGGGCGGTGCCAGCGCGGCGCCTGGGTTGGCCGAGGGCGGCACGGCCAGCACCGAGGGGTAGGCGCCGGTACCCGCAGCTACGTTGCCGCTTCCGGCGGAGCGCAGGCCCGGCGCCGGCCAGCCGGCGCTGGACCGCTGCGCCAGCGCTGCGCTGCCCAACGGGCTGCCGCCGGGGCTAAGACTCAGGCGCGCGGGCTGCCCCGCGTCGCCCGGGCGGACCACCGCGGCGGCGGTGGCCACGGCATTGGCGTTGAGCGTGCCACTGGCCCGGGTGGCCAGCAGCAGGCCCTGACCCAGGGAGCCCTGGCTGCTCAGCAGCGCGCCGGGGCAGCCCAGGCTGCCGGTGGCCGCCAGGCTGGGCCGGCCCTCCAGCGACATGGCCGGCAGCAGCAGCGGAGGCGGAGCCGGCAGCGCCAGCGGCATTGGAGGCGGCGGCGCAGGCACCGGCGCGGCCTTGGCGGCTTCGGCCGCCGCGCCGCCCCCGCTGACCGCGGCCCTGGCCAGGCGGAACATGCGGCCCAGGCCCCCGCCCGAGCGCTTCTGCGTCGGCTTTGGGGGCAGCTGCTGCATTTCCACCATCCCGCCGCCCGCGCCGCCGCGGGCCGCCAACTGGCGGGCGTGCACGCCCATGGCGGCGGCGGCGACTGCGTGCGCGTGCAGCAGGTCCCGCGGGTTGTGGCCGCCGGGGCTGCTGCGCTGGCGGGGCTCCAGCTCCAGGTGCACCTGGGGACGGGGGGCAGAGGGTGGTGGCAAGGTGCAGGAGCCGTGGTGAGGAGCGGCGCTAGAGCACAGCACCTGCAGCGCAGCCAGCAGCCTCTGCAAACCAGGGGCATCCGCCTCGCCCGTTCCCACCTGGGGGCCGAAGCCGTCGGCCGCGGTGGCTGGGTAGCTCGCCTTGCCGTTGCCGCTGGCGCTCTTGAGCCCGTGGCCGTGGCCGCCCAGGTAGCCGCGGAAGGAGGACAGCGCGCTGGCGCTGCCGCTGCCGGCGCTGCCACTGCCGTGGCCCACTTCCATGTCGCCCGTCAGCCCGCCGGCGCTGCCGTCGCCGCTGCCACCGCCGCCGCTGCTGCCACGGCGCTGCTTGTCGGGCAGCATGGCGAACGAAAAGTTGGTGAGCGACTTGTCGTCGTCGTCCAGGCCTCCGCCGCGGCCTCCGCCGATGATGCTGTCTGAGCCGAAGTCGGGGACGCCCGCGTCGCCGTCGAGGCTCATGTTGTCGCGGCCGTGGCGGCGGCAGTAGACATAAATGGATATGCCGCAGCAGCACAGCACCGCCACGCCCACGGCGCCGCAGCCCACAAGGATGCCGATGCCCGCGCCCGCAAAGAAGCTCTTGGCGGCGTTGGTGTGGTGAATGGCCTCCACGGGAGGAGACGGAACGGGAGGGGAGGGTAGCGGCGGAGGAGGGTCGGTCGGCGGCGGGGGAGGTGGCGGGGGAGGCACCTGGGAGGAATGCGGCGTGCCGTCGCCGGCGTCAGTGTGGGGCGGCGGCGGGGGAGGAGGCGGCGGAGGAGACGAAGGAGGCGGCGAGGGCGACGAGAGCACCGGCGGAGGCGGAGTAGCGGTCGGAGGCGGCGGGATGTCGTTCTCCTCCGACAGCGGCGCCGGTGGCGGCGACCGGCGGGGCAGGGGCGGCGGCCGAGGCGACGGCGGCAGCGGCGGCAACGGGAAGGGCGAGGGCGGCAGTGGGGACATGGTCGGCGACGGCGGCTCATTGGGCAGCTGGTCGCTGCGGATGCCGCCGGGCTCGGTGGGCGTCAAGGGGCTGGGCGGGCTGGGCGGCTTGCGCCAGCCAGGCGGCCGCACGGTGCCCACGGGCCCGCAGGCGGAGCTGTCCCACTGCACCAGCCCGCTGCCGTCGTCCGTGGCGACAATGTATTTGGTCATGGGCGAGCTGGCGGCGGGCTTGCAGTTGGCGGGCGAGGGCGTGGTGTACAGGGAGGGCTGCACCACCACCAGCGACTCCATGCTCAGGTCGGCGGGGGGGCAGGGCCGCGTGTCGTAGAAGCAGCCGCAGTTGCGGTTGGCCTGGCAGCGCGAGGGGCAGGCGGAGGGCGGTGTGGGTGCGCGCTTGCGCCCGCGGCTCGCCTCCGCCGAGGCCGTGGTCGCTGCTGCCCCCCTGCCCGCGTGGGCCCCTGCCCCCCTGCCCGCCAGCTTCCTCCCCGGCGCACCTGTGCGGTGGGCGTGGTGGCCATGTACATGGACCTGGCGGGGTCGCACACGTGGCGCAGGTTCACCACAACGGTGAGGCATGTGTACACGGCGTCGGCCTCCATCAGGCCGTCCGCGTACTGCGCGTTGCCCTGGGGGGAAGACGATGGGCGGAACAGGCGGGGGGCGGCAGCAGGGCGTTACAGGGAGTAGCTGGGAAGCGGTGCTGCGGCAGCGCGGTCCCCCGGATGCGCCGGCAGCGCCCTGCAGCCAAACTCGCCTGCAGGTCGGTGTTGTTCCACACGTACAAGCCCAGGCTGTAAGGCACATCGGAGCTGAAACCCGGCCGCAGCGCATAGGGGCAGTCCAGGCGGAAGGTGAGGTACAGGATGTCGCCCGCCTGGAAAGCCTGCATCTGGCCCACGACCGCGGCGCGGTCGCTGGCCGATACCAAGTTCTGCGTCAGCGTAGGCCCACACGTGTCCATGCCCGGGTTGTCGGGCGCGATGCAGAAGTCGATAGACTCCCAGTACGAGTCCGCGGGCTGTGGCAGTGGGGAGGCACGGCGCGAAGGTGATGGCGACAATTGCACGTTGCACGGGCGCAGGGGCAAGTGCGGAACACAGGACTTCGCACACGCCGGCGCTGTAATAAGTTTGCATCGTAAGGCATAATATGAACGCGGCCAGCGCCGCGCAGCGACGTCCGAACAGGGCGTTTCACTACTCGGACCGAACCTCGACGCACCTGGCAAAGGTCAAAGGGCGAGCGGCAGGGCGGGCATGTGCCCGTGCCCCTGAAGGAGTTGCAGTAGTTGTTGGACAGGCTGAGCCCGAGCTGGGGCAGGCCGAGGCCCACAAAGATAAGCAGCGCCCACGCGACGGCCAAGGAGCGCCGTAAGGGCTCCGTTCGGTTCTTGTTATTGCTCCATATGAGCCCAGGGCTGAAGCTGCGGCTATGGACGCCAGCGCTGAGCGCATCGCCAATACAGCAACGCGGGCGCCTCCGCAAGTCACGCTCGGGCGCTTGCGTCTTTGACATGCCAGCAGCTTCCAGCGGGGCGCTAGAGCGCACCCCGCTCTCGCCAAACATTCTGCGGGCGAGGACCTCGGCGCGTGTGGCCCGAGGGCTCACGCCCGCGTCACCCAGAGAAAAGTGGCCATCACGGCTGGTGCTAGTAGACAGCCGACGAGCTCGTGAGAGGCGTTTTTGAGGCGCGGAATTGCGAACTGAGATAGCAATTTATGCTGCTATATTGTGTCGCTGCTATCTTGCCCAGAGTAGGTCTCAAGCCAGCATTCAGGCAGTGGCGAGAGCTCGGGAGTTACTCCAGCGGGATTCAGGGCTGGCCCGTCACGCCCTACGTAAAGCAGCTATACCAACAATATTAACGGCATGTGAGCTATGCTGTGGGTTTGGAGCTACCGTTGCGTCAAGGCCGAGGCTTCGCCAGTCTGCCGTACAGGCCAGCTCTCCGCACGGACACGCGCCCCGCTCCCGCCTCTTCTTGGCCATTGGGGCAGCTCTTGAGCACCCTGAACCAGCTGCTTGGCTCACCTGGCACTGCCTGGCCAGCAAACGTTAATGGGGTTGCATGGGTGCATGGGTGCTCAGGTGTTGGCCAGATTCGGGGTTTCGGGCAGCGAGGGCGTGGCCAGGGCGGAGTTGGGGCGGTCCAGGACAAGAGGTCTAGCAGGGCCTCCTGGGCAGTTCCCCATCCGGCGGGTCACAGGCTCTCTAATTCGTTGGCAAGTGGTAGCGGGCATTTTACTTGCTTTGGCCGGCTATGGGCGGCACAACCAGACAAGCCCAGACACGCCAGGATGATCTGAATTCAAGGGAAGGCTCTCAACGAAGAACCAGCGTAGAATTCCGAGATGGGTACTGGAGACAACCGCCAGTACTTCTGGCACCTGGCAGCCCGGGGACTCGAGTAGACCGGTTGGTATCTTGATGCAATCGAAAGCGGGTAATCGAACAGGCTTTGGCCATTGTAACGCCCAGGACGGTAAGGAAGCCAACGACGCATGTACCCCGGGCGACACCTGTAGCCTGCACCCCTGCTGCACGCAATGTCGTGCTTCAGCGCGCAGTTGCTGATAGCCTACCGACAGGACTGGAACATGTGTCACCAGGGGAGACCTGTGTGTCCCCTGTGTGTCACAGGGTGGCGCCCTGGTTGCAACAGGGCACGCCAGGGCCGTGTTGCTGGCAGACGCGCCGCACAGCAGCTCAGCCATAATTGTTCGAGGACAGCTGCCACCACGATCCTTGGGATGTAGCGAGCCCCACGCTCCTTGGGGTGCAGCGAGCTCCGCGGGCGTGGCTGTGAGTATGACCTGGAGCCGGTGTCTGCAGCAAGGCGGGCGCAGGTGAAGTTGAGGCAATAACGACGGACAGTGGGGGGGGGTCGTAAGGAAGTGATTGGCCATCTGTATTGACTCGCGTCGTATTGGTACAGTCGGGCCGCAGTGGCAAGGGGTTGCGTGTCCCGCGAAGGGGAAAAGTAGGCATGCGCCAGGGTTCGTGTCGGCGGGCGACGAATGGTGGGCTGGTGTGAACATTTGGGGTCACATCTGAGAACAAAGCTCAGAAGAAGGAGGCCTTGCGGCGGTTGTCGGCGGGCGCAAAAATGAAATGGCGCGCATATGCGGTGTGTGGCGCGGGCTTCCGTAAGCCTGCGCGATCAGTGCTCAAGATCAGCGTGATGGATACGCTAGGGTGTCGAGTGCGCGCCACACGGCCACTGCGGCTCTTCGGGAGGGACCTTGACCAAACCCTTTTGCCGATGCAAGGGGGCCTTCTTGACTGTATTTGGTCCATCAATAGACCACAGCACCGCCATTCCTACCACTCGCTTGAATAGTCTAAACGAAATGGTGTCGTCCAGCTCGCAGGCCCTGGTGCTGGCGCCACCCCAGTTCTCTTTCGGCCAGGACGGGGATGCGTTCAGCCTCGGCAAGGCCCTGAAGAAGGGCCGTGCTGCCCCGGCCGTCGTGCCGATGGGTGGTTGCGCGCTTGTGCAGTCCAGCGCGCCCTGCTCGTTCACCACGCGCGGGTCAGCTGTCGCGGCGCACAAGATAGCATCACGCCGGGTGATGGCGCGCTCTCGCTTGGCCGCCGCGCCGTTTGCCAGCCTCAGCCTGGCTGCGGTGACCTTGTCGCCGCCCGCCAAGACGGAATCCGGCACCGCGGCCCCCAAGAAGAAGAAGTCGATCGGCGAGATCTTGTCGTTGGCCGGCAAGAAGGCGCTTTCGGGCGGTGTGCCCGGCATGGTGGCTATGGGCATCCAGGTGTGGAGGGGGCAGGCTGGGCGCTCAGGGCACAGCCGGCGCGGCTCTCGGACCAGGGGCGCCTGCCGGGGGCGGCACGCACCTTGCGTCCGCGGCGCTGGCACGTAGCCGCTGCACGCTGCCGTCCTTACCTGGCCCCTCCCGCTCCTTCCCCCCGTCCCCAGGTGCTGTCGCTCATGTGGCTGCGCACCACCATCAACTACCAGTACCGGTGCGTGCGCTCGTGCTAGCTCGCTCGCGCGCCGCGTCCTGGAGGCCCCGGGCCCCGCCTGCGCCGCATCCCTCACCGACAACCCCGCAGCAGCTCAGTGCACAGCGACTCCCAGTCCCTCGCCGGCACCCCTACATAATTGCTGGCCCCTCTGCTGCTCCCCCTCCTGCCCCCCCCCCGCCCCTGCTTCCCCCCAGGTACGGCACCTCCACCCTTCAGGCGCTCAAGACGCTCTACTCGCAGGGCGGCATCCCCCGCTTCTACCAGGGCCTGGCGCCCGCGCTCATCCAGGTGGGCAGGAAGACGGAGGAGGGCAGGCAGGAGCACAGCGAGGGCGGCTGCGGCCAGGCGCCGTGAGCCGGGCTAGCCCAGCAGCGGGCATGCAGAGGCGGCCGGACACGCGCGGTTTGCCAGCCGCGGCCAGCCCTGTCTCCCCGCTGCGGCTCACCCGCTGCCCACCCTTGCCGGCCTCCGCCCTCGCCTCCCCGCCAGGGCCCGCTGTCGCGCTTCGGTGACACCGCCGCCAACACGGGTGTGCTGGCGCTGCTGGAGGACGTGGACATCCCCGTGCCCGTCAAGACGGTGGCGGCCTCGCTGGCGGCGGGCGCCTTCCGCATCGTGCTCATGCCCGTGGACGCGTGCAAGACCATCATGCAGGCGCGAGGGGGTGGGCTTGGGGGAGGGGGGGCAGGAGGGGGGGAGGGGCGGGGTGGAGGGGGAGGGGGCGGGCGAGGGTGTCATGTTTTGTTGTGAGCAGCCTCGATGGCGCGCCTGGCCCTGGGCGGTGCCCTCGTTGGTCCTCACGTGGTCGCTGTCCTGCACCTCCCCCCTACTTTCTGCATAGCCGCTGGGACGTTCCCACGTGTTCTTGCCCCTGCATGCAACCTCTTCCTGCCGTGTTGCCTCCCCCCTCAGGTGGAGGGCAGCAACGGCCTGAACGCGCTGTTCAGCAAGGTCCGCGTGGGCGGCCCCACCGTGCTCTTCCACGGCGCTCTGGCCGCCAGCGTGGCCACCTTTGTGGGCCACTACCCCTGGTTCGCCACGGTGAGGCTCTCGCGGGCTCGGTGGTTGCGGGTGCAGCATGTTGGGGGGCCAGGGCTCAGCATATGCCCGTGGTGGGGAAGGGGGCGCAGCGCCCTCGCACCTTGCGATTGTGCTGCGGCCCTCTCCCTGTCCCTCGCCCCATGTCGCTGCTGACTCCCTCTCGCCCCTCTCTCTCCCGCCCTCCTCTCCCGCCCGCCCTCCCGCAGTACAACACGCTCAACTCGGTGCTGCCCCGCTACGAGGACGACCTGCCCAAGAAGCTGCTGCGCTCGGCCTTCATCGGCTTCTGCTCGTCCTTCGTGTCCGACTGCTGCTCCAACTCGATCCGCGTCATCAAGACCACCAAGCAGACCGCCACCGTGCCCATCACCTACACCGAGGTCGTCAAGGTGCGGCCGCCGCCGCCACCGCAGCACCGCAACACGCCCGCCAGCGCCCTTCACGCATGCAGCACCGCGCCCGCCAGCGCCCATCACGCATGCAGCAACACGCCCGCCAGCGCCCATCACGCATGCAGCAACACGCCCGCCAGCGCCTATCACGCATGCAGAACCGCGCCCGCCAGCGCCCATCACGCATGCAGCACCGCGCCCGCCAGCGCCCAGCGCGCCCTCCCCCTTGGCCAAGCTCGTGCGCCTTGGACCCTCGCCCATCCACTCCTGATGTCCCTTCTCCCTCCCTCGCGCGTTGCTGCGTCACCACTTCACCTCATGCAGGAGATTATCCGCAAGGACGGCATCAGCGGGCTGTTCTTCCGCGGCCTGGGCACCAAGCTCATCACCAACGGCATCCAGGTGGGAGCGGGGCTTGGGCGGCTGGGCTGGGCTGGGCGAGGCAAGGGGACCTTACGGCGGCCGTCGGAAGGAGCCGCCAAGGGACAGCGGGCGGGGCACCGAAGGCGCCACAATCGCTTGGAAACAGGCGTCGTCCGTGGGCACACAATGATGGTGCCGTGGCCGGGGCGTTATGGTCGGCAAGCGCTGTCTCTTTTCCCTCCCGGGCTGTTCTTGTCGCCCGGGAGGATGTAACCCGGCGCGACAGCGAACCCGCGACCGCTTGGCTGCATAGCGGCAGGGACGCCATCGCCCACCGCGACCGCCAGGCGGCGCCACACACACCGCTTACTAAATGTTACCTATGGGTGAACACACTCAGCATTGTATGTTGGGAAAGGGACATCCATGCGGATGGTGTATCGACTCGCCGTCTAGCAAAGCGGCCGAGCCACGGTGGCGTGTTCCACGAGGGGAAAAATGTGCGGGCGGGCGAGCCAGGATTCGTGACGGCGGGCGACGAATGGTGGGCTGGTGTGAACATCCGGGATCACCTCAAGGTACAGCTCAGGCGTCAGGCCTTGCAGTGGTTGTAAGCGGGCGCGAACCCGCGGTGTGTGGCGCGGGCTTCCGTAAGCCTGCGCGATCAGTGCTCAAGATCAGCGTGATGGATACGCTAGGGTGTCGAGTGCGCCACACACAGCCACTGCGGCTCTTCGGGAGGGACCTTGACCAAACCCTTTTGCCGATGCAAAGGGGCCTTCTTGACTGTATTTGGCCCCTCAACAGACCACAGCGCCGCCATTCCTACCACTCACTAGTATTATTTAGACGAAAGGGTGTTGTCGAGCTCGCAGGCTCTAGTGCTCGCGCCACCCCAGTTCTCGCTCGGCCAGGACGGGGATGCGTCCAGCCTCGGCAAGGCCCCGAACAAGCGCTGCGCTGCCCTGCCGTCCTGCTGACGGGTGGCAGCGCTGCAGATCACACACGTTCCGCGCGC
>BDDC01000867.1:0-31424 GCA_001662425.1 Chlamydomonas sphaeroides | reverse complement strand
ATCGATGAATTCACGTTTTCGCAGGTTACAGATACTCCTTTTTGTGACTTCGTTCTAGTTTATCATATCCGAGGATGGCAGGTACAGGTTCTTGACCAAGTCTGTTTTTTCCGAGGGTCGGCGTAACGGCTCATGGCAGGAGGCTCATGGCTCATAGCACTCTAGGCCGGGAGCTGGCGCTACCAGGCGCTGAAGCAACAACGGCCGCAGTCGGAGCAGCAGCGGATGTCGGTCGGCAGCGACCGGAAGCAAGCCAAAGCGGCGTCGTAGTGACGCCGTAGCGGCGTCGTAGCGGCGTCTAGCGGCGCCGTCTAGGCATTGTAGAGGGTCGAAGAGGCGTCGGCGGCTCTAGCCACCGCCGTGGAGTTCTTGGGCCCGTGTTGCTGTCCGTACCGGTAATGCCGCACAGCCGCAATCCTGTCTTCGGCCTTGTGGCCTGCCTGCCGTCACCTTTCAACCCAGACTACGCAGGAGATATCGATGAACTCACGTTTACGCAGGTTACAGATATTCCTCATTTGGCTTTGTTCTAGCTTGTAATAATGCCACATGGCCAATCAGGCACTCCTGATTCGGTGTGGTAGCGGTTAGGGTGCCCCGCTGCGTGCCAGGGCATAGGACCCCGCCCACCTGCAGGGCGCAGCGGGTGGCGTGCGAGGGGGCGCGAGCAGGTGGCCGTGTTTTTCAGGTTCGGGGCTGCGTTGGGACCGGCGCGCGTCGGCGATTAGTACCAGGGGAGCTCCCCTGATAGGTATGCGAACCCAAGACGCCCGTGACGCCCCAGGCCCCGGCCGCTGATGTGGGTACGTCCCTGCTATGGGCCTCGTGGCGCATGCCCGAGCGCGGCGAGACCAGCGAAGGTGCTACACGCGTTCAGGTTGCAAGCGGCTCGGGGGAGGGGCCGGGAAGTTGGATGTTACGGACAGGTCGCGTCCGGGGGTCGTGTCGCGACGTCACCTCAAGCGTCGCCCAGCACTGTACGGTGGCATGCCCATCGTGGAGGCTATCAGGGACGCTGCTTCAACGTATGTTCACGCGGGCGTGACGCACATAGTACACAACAACCAGCCCGACAGCGACAAGCTGTCCTCGGCTGCGGGCATCCGTAAGCTCACATTCGCCGCGACAACGCAAGCCAGCAGCGCTTCTATAATATCATTGACGATCCTGAATTACCAACAGGCGCCCCTACGCCTAAGAAAGAAGCTGCCTAGCCGCTCTCGCGAGCATCGGTAACCCAACCTGTCCTACAAGATGAAGCTGACCGGGGGAAGTCGCGTCACCGCCTTTGGCTCGGCCCGTGGCGCCAAGCCGCTGTGCGGCCACCTGGGCCTGGCCGCCCTTCCGGCGCGGCGCCATCCACTCCTTGCCGCAGGGCCGGCCCCGCTGCCGGCGTTTGCTCATCGGCCACGCGCAGTCACAGCTGTCCGTGTCAGCGCTGCCTATGCTTCTGGAGCCGCTGGCGCGTCCAACCCTCCGACGACGGCGACCTGCGATTTGCGTGGCCTGCCGTCTGAGAGCCTGGAAGCCATGCCGGCCGAGCAGCTGCGACGGGTGCGCACCGTCAAGCTGCTCAACGTGACGCCCGAGCGGCTGCCGTCGGCGCTGGCGGAGCTGGGGCTGCTTGAGCCCCCGCCGCCGGCCGCCGGCCCCGAGCCGGAGCCGCCCCGCGCACTGCTGTTGGGTCTGGTAGGCCCTGGCTACCTCTTCGCCTCGCAGCTCGCGGCCATCCCGGGCCTGACCGCCGCCTGGCACCTCATCGGGACTATCGACAGCAGCAAGGAAGCCGGCGGTGGTGGAGTGCCCCGCGACCCGCCGGCGGTCCTGGTGCTGGACGGCGCGCTGGCTGGGCAGCTGCTGTGCGTGGTGCGGGGCCGCATCGCCAGCAGCGACGAGGCGTATGAGGCGTCGCGTGCTGCCACGTTTGCCTGCTATCCGCACCTCCGGTCCCTACACCTGACCGTCTGGGGGGACGACATCAACCCGCTGCTGTGCGGCTCGCGGCTTCCCGCGCTGGAGCGGCTGGAGGTGGTGGTGGACTCGCGCGATCCGGACATCATCTACGAAGACGACCTGGACGAGGAGGCGTCGTACGGCGGTGGAAGGTGCGATGCCGGCGAGGCCTCCTCCTCCGCGGAGCAGCCGCCGGACGACGACACCTTTGCGCTGCCGCAGCTGCGGGAGCTGGTGTTGGAGGTGCGGCGCCACGAGCAGGGCGAGCACCTGCGCCCCTGGAACTGCTGGGACCACATCAACAACCTGACCAGCCTGGAGCGCCTGGAGTGGAAGACAGGTGCGGCCGGGGCTGGGCGGGGCTGGCATGGCGTACGGTGGGATGGGATGGGATGGGACGGGATGCGATGGGATGTCCCCGGTACGGCAATGCCGGTGACGGGCGTGGGGGAATGGGCTGGGTGTGGGGCGAGATTCGTGACGCGCTGCGGCCTGCGGACATCCCCGCCGAGGCGGGCCTCATTCCTGCTGCCGTCACCCGTCCATGTGTCCGCCCGTCGCCTCGCAGGAGCTTGCAAGCACTGGCTTTCCGGCGCGCCGAGCTCCTCGCTGTCCCGCCTGGCCTCGGTGACCGCCAGCATCTCCGGCTGCAGCTTCGCACACCTGGCTTGCCTGCCGCGGCTGCGGCACCTGGACGTCGGCTACTTCTTGGATGACGACCACAACGGAGACGGCGAGCACATCGCAGCCCGGGACCTGACGGAGCTGCCCAACCTGGAGACCGCCAAGTTCTACGGCGATGCCGACATCAGCGTGACCATCGCCGGCATCCCCAAGACGGATGCCTCTAACAAGGCGCTGAGGGAGCTGGTCTTTGACGACTTCACTGTGAGCAGCTGGGCGGGACGGGGCTGGGGCGGCGGCACCTGGCGATGGGGCTCACACAGCGCTCGAACTATGGATGCTGGCGGGGTGTCCGGCCAAAGAACGCGAGTCCGCGACGGCAGCACGGTGCCCTGTGTGCCGTACCGCCAAGCCAGTAGCCTGATTGGTCTGGTATGGCGGCCCGTGGGTCGTCCCACCCCCTGCGCCTCACCACACCGTCCCGCATGCACCTGCCTTCCGCAGGTTGACGTGAAGCCGGCGGCCAGGGTCCAGGGCAAGGGAGCCGGGAGCGGCGCGGCGTCCCCGCCCGACGCGCTGCTGCTGTTGTGGCAGCCGTACGGCAGGGACGCCGTCTCGTCCGACGCGCCCGCGCTGCGACACGTGACCTTTAGCAACGTCTACGTCCCCGCGGATATGTGGGTGCTGGACCCGCGCGTTTGGAGCGACGCCCCGGGCAAGGCGGCCGCCGCGCAGCCCTGGCTAGACCGCCAGGGACGCCTCTGGTGCCTGCATGTGTGGCTGGGCGGCCAGCCGGTCACGGAGGCCATGGCCGTCCAGGGGCCAGGCAGGCTAGCCGGGCTTGATGCAAGGTGGCAGCTCACGGTGTGAGCGAGTGGGCCTGTGACGGGTGCAGTATGCTGGTGAGCCGGTCACGCGTGGAAGGGTGGTTAGGGTGTCAATCTACTGACCAGCGTGGAAGTCAGAGGAAGGTACCTGAGGCAACCGCCAGTTCTGGCAGGTTGGGGTGGACGTAGTGGTGCGTGTGTGGCTGGGCTGGACGGAGCGGGGCGCCGTGGGAGCTCAAGGACCTGAGGGCGCCGTGGCAGGCGGGGCCGGCCTGCTGCGACTTGGATTGTTAGTGGGCGGGAGCTCGAGTTGTGTGACCCACGTGAAGTGCGAGGATAGTGCGGGTGCTGGCTAGCAATGCAGATCAGAGAGATGGCTGTAGCGAGAGGGATGACCACGGACGCGATGCGGCGCCCGGCTGCAATCAAGCAGCGCTCGTCCACACATACATGGCCGGGGCCGGCTTCCTCACGCACGGGTTCTGACGCAGCGGAGCGGTTTCTCGCTTATGGCGGACTGCGGCTGCCGCGGGATGCACATGTGCACGGAGCGCGCTGAGTTCGCGACCATACGCATGCAGGCGGGCCAGCTGGCATGACGCAGGCAAATATGTAGGGCAGTGTAGGGCATGCGTGCTTGCGTGGATGGGTGCTGGGCATTGTGTCGTGAGCTCGTGACACGTACGGGAGGCGAGTCATCCCAGCCAGACCTCTGCAAGAGGGGCCCGCAAGGGGGACTCGCGGCGGCAGCCAGCGCAGTGACAGCGGGCCATCGTAGATAGCCAAGGTAGGTCAAAGGCGCTGGGCTATGCTCTTTACCAACAGTAATGCACAGGGAGTTTGGACTCAGGTGGGTGGGCCTGTAAGATAGTTGGGCCTGGGACATTACGCTCGCATCGGTACGCAACATCGCTGCCGGTGCCGTACATGCCCGCAGGACGCCGCACAACGGCTGGGCCAAATGCAGTCGTAGCTCACTCCCACTGCGTTGCCCCTCCCCTCCACCGGAAGCGCCGGAACTCAGCCGGAGCTAACGGCACCATGTCACGAGCTCATGACGCAGTGTGTCTGCAGCACAGCACGGACCGGAGGGCCGGCTGCCCATCGCGCGCTGCACTCCCAGGCAGCAACTGCCTTCCTGCTCCTAGGGGACACCCCCATCTCCATGGCACCAGCCAGCGCACTGCGGTCGCACGCAGGTGCCAGGACGGAGTCCGGACAGCCGCTCGCAGCGCCGTCGGCATGGCTCATGCCGTACTGCGCCACGCACGCGCAGGCACAAAGTGTGTCGTGATAACTGGCTGCATAACCCCATTCACACGCACCCAGTCTCGCATCTATCATCACTGCACCCCCGGACAAGCGTCCCCTCTCGCTCCTCGCTCCTCTCCTCACAGTCCCGCACGCACTCGCCATCACCGCCCCTACCTCTAACTTTGGAACCCGCGTGGAAATCATGGGAGGGTACCTGACACAACGGCCCCTTCCCCCCGTCGAGACGACACGACTCGAGCGCACCGCACCATGCCCCCTCTTGCTCTCGCTCTCGCCGGCGCCCTGCTCCGAGCGCCACCCTCACCACCTACCGCAAACGCCCCTCCTGCCTCCACGCCACACCCCCTCTCCCCTTCGCGCACACGCCCCTTTCCCCACCCTGCCCCAGCCCTACCCCATCTGCCCCTGCCGCATCTGCCTGTCCACCTCGTCCGCGTCCAGCTGCCCCGGCAGCCGCCGCACGCCCCGATTGAAGATGGAGTACGCCGACATCTCGCCCGCGCCCCGCGTGCCCAGGTTGGCAAAGATGGCAGCGATGCCCGACACCAGGATGAACACGGGCCCCAGGCTGAGGCGGGCCGACACCACGCAGCCCACCAGGAAGCCCGCGAACAGCAGCAGGCGGCGCGGGCGGAGCAGCACCACCCACTCCAGCAGCGTATCCGGGCAGCGGCGCCGGCGGAGCGCCTCCACGATGGCCACCTCCCACGCGGGCGAGTCTGCGGCGCGGGGGAGAAGGCAGTGGGTGCGGGGGAGAGGGCGGTGGGTGTGGGGGAGGAGGGTGGGGTGAGCATTGGGTTGTGGGGAGTGCGGTGCAAAGCACAGCCTGCGGCGCGGTGAGAGCCGCCTTCGACCACCGCCTTTGACAGCCCTGCCTATCGTCGGGCCGCAGCTCAGCGACATGACACATATGCACATACGGCCAGGGCCCACGAACGCATGTTGGCGCGGCTGCCGGCGCGGACTCCAGCGTTGCTCCGGCTATCAGCGCGGTCACGTATGCGCGTGCCCGTTGCCCAGAAACTTGGGTCTGCCATAGGGCCTCTGCAAAAGGGCCTCTGGCTATAGGGCCTCTGGCTATAGGGCCTCTGGCTATAGGGCCTCTGGCTATAGGGCCTCTGGCTACAGGGCCTCTGGCTATAGGGCCTCTGGCTATAGGGCCTCTGGCTATAGGGCCTCTGGCTATAGGGCCTCTGACTATAGGGCCTCTGACCCCTTACTGCCAACGCACCTGCTGGCAGGGCTATGGTTTCGTCGTCCTCGCCGTCGGCCGGCGCGGTGCGGCCGCCGGCCTTCGTGACCGTTGCCACCATCTCTGCCGAGGGCGCTTTGCGCTGCGGGGCTACCAGCATGCAGTCTGCGGGGCAGGCACAAGGTGGAGGAAGGAATGAGGTAATGGCTGACAGATGTTGACAGAGGCAGGGTGAGCAGATGCGGCAAGGGGTCGATGCGGCAGGGAGTGAAGCGGGCGCACCTCCCTCCTTGAGCGTCACGGTGGCGCCCGGCTGCTCCACCGCCAGAGCCTGGCCCCTCAACACCACTTTGATGCCGCCGGTGGTGACGGCCCCGAAGGCCTTCTCCGCGGCCGCGAGCACATCGGCGACCTGTAGTGGGGAGGGGAGAGGTCCATCCGCATCGCCATCCGGAACGGAGTGCAGATGCTGCTGCAGGCCGGCTATTGGGCACCAGACGGCGAACGCCAACGCACAGCTCGTCGTACCGAGCACTTGGCTGGGAGTAGCGTCGTGTGCCGGGGCCCCGCGATGAACTGCAGGGTAACGCTGACCTCTGTCATCGTAATTGCATGTTTTACTGAGGCTCAGGAGTGTTGTGATGCAAGCGGCCAAGCTGGGACGCAATTAGGCTACATGTGCGCTGTCAGTGTTGTTTTCCGCTGTGGTTCTGCTGTCGTTGAGAATGCAGAGCCAGCTACTTGATGTATTTTCGTAGAAAGCTTGCAGCGAGTTGCAGCTCCGTGCGTGCTTTGCTGTTTGGTACAACGCATAACCCGCACGACCGCCCTCGCTTTCCCGTGCTTTCCCCACACCGGCCCCGCCTCCCCCAAACCAGCCTCCGCCCACCCGGCCAACCGCTCCACAAAGCTCTTGATTACATTTTAGCATTGAGCGACTACAAGGATGTCGCATCCAGCAGCCTGGAAGGCTGGTTGTGCACGGATGCGCCCCTGGATGCGCAGCCACATGTCAACGCGGCGATGGTGGCAAGTGTTGGCACACTGCAACCCACCGCTCCATTGTTATTATTTGGACAGGTTATTATACGCCTGACTCTCCGTGTGAGGGCAAGGTATCAACCCTCGCCCTCCTGCGCCCGCCTGCCTGACATGGCCTGACGGCGGACTAGCGCGGGTCAGCCAGGGTACGTGTGGGCCTGTTCCAGGCTCCGGACAAGGGCCGACGGCTACGCACCGAAGTCAATGCTCATGAAATACGGTGGCAAACATATGTAGACGTGTGTACGTATGCGGCTGCACGTCTCCGAAGCCATCCGACACGGCATGCCCTGACACACGTCCCGCGGAGCGGTCGGGCGTTGCTACACGAGACATGGATCTGCAACCGGGGCCCGCTGTGGGCCTTACCAATCTAGGAAACACCTGTTTCTTTAACTCGGCATTGCAGCTGCTGCTCGCGTGCCCGCACCTTAACCGAGGTGCTCCAGGAGCGCTTGGGAGAGGACCACTTGGTCTCGCGCTGCAACAGGCGCTCCATATCGCGAACGGTGCGTGCGTGCCGTGCCTGTGTCCCTGTCGGCGCCATCCCCGCGACGTGACCAGCCGCCCGTTGCGACCGCGCAGCCCACACGCACGACATTGATACCTCTAGCTACAGCACCAATCGCACACTCCTTCGGTGATCCGCCTGGCGACGGCTGCGCTCGGGCGCCGCGCACATTCTAGGAGATCTGCGCCGCGGCTCGCAGGCCCGCATCCCGCCGCACGCCCTCCTGCCCACCTCCGCCAACTTGCCCCCAGGTCGCGGCGGCCCCGCTGTGGGCAGCAGCAATAGCGGCGCCGGCAGCAAGGGGGCCTACAACCCGCAGGCGCTGCTGTCCGCGGTGTGCCGCGTTGCGCCGCAGTTCAAGGTGCGGCCCCCGCCGGCGCCGCCCTCACAGCGATGGCCACATGGACATGCAGCGTACTGCCAGGGGAATACCCCGCCCACCCATAGTGCTGCTAGCATTCTGCTGCCCCGCTGCCTGTGGCTGCAGCCTGTCTGCCTAGTCCGGCTGGCACGCGGCAAAGTTGGCGTGGCCAGAACCCTCACCCTCGCCCTCACCCCGGCATGTGGGTCGGCCGGCCATGTCGCGCTCCGCCCCGCCCCCATACCGTGCGCTCACACACCGCAGGGCAAGCAGCAGCACGACAGCCACGAGCTGCTGCGGCTCATGCTGGATGCGCTGCAGGTGCGGCAGCTGGGCTCCGTAGGGGGGGGGGTGCTCTGCGGCTGGGGGCCGCAGCGGGGGCCGCAGCGGGGGCCGCAGCAGGGGCCGCAGCAGGGGCCGCAGCAGGGGGCGTGGCGAGGACACCTGATGCCGTTGGGCTGCGGCCGTGGCAAGGGGTGGGGCGGCGGGGGCGCTGCGTCAGGCCGCCAAAGACACTGGGTGTCCGGTCCGCCCGGGAGTGCTGGTAGCCGGCCGATGGTAGTCGGCCTGCAGCGGAACGGTTTGGGTCGCGGTCAGCGCCTGAGCTCATCCCGCCCACATTGGCCCGGTGTGCTTCCATGCCCGGTCGCCTGGCTGCGTATAGGAGGAGGAGAAGCGCGCCGCCGAGATGGCGCGGCGCATGAGCGGCCGCGACTCGCCCGCCGCCGCCGCCGCCTCGCCCTCCGCGGCCTCGCCACGCGCCGGCGAGCTCACGCCGCCGCCCGCCACGCCCGACCGTTGCACCGGACCGAGCTCGGCCTCGGCCGTGCCAGCATCTGGCGCCGCCGCGGGGGTGTCGCTGATCGCGACGCTGTTTGGAGGAGAGCTGGCGTCGACCATTGCGTGCGCCGAGTGCGGGTTTTCGTCGGTGTCGCCCGAGGTGTTCTTTGACCTGTCGCTGCCGATTCCGGACGACCTGCCGGAGCTGGGCAAGAAGGAGCGCGGCGGCGGCGGCGGGCGCGAGGCGAGCAGCGACGAGGAGGGCGGCGGCAGGGGCAAGAAGGGGAAGAAGGGCAAGGACATGGAGAAGGGCAAGAAGGGAAAAGACAAGGAGAAGGAGCGGGAGGAGAAGGGGAAGAAGAGCAAGAAGGGGAAAGGCAAGGAGGCGAATGAGGAGCCCGAGCAGGCGCCGGTCGCGGCCGCCGATGCCGGCGCCGACGCCAAAACCTCTAAAGACACAAAGTCCAAGGACAAGAAGAGCCAAGACAAGGACAAGGACAAAGCCAAAAAGAGCAAGAAGGGCAGCAAGAGCAAGGGCAGCGAGTCGGGCTCGGAAGGCGACGAGGAGACGGTGGGCGACGCGGAGAAGGGCGGCCCGCACAAGCGCGTGTCCAAGGTGCGATGCGCGGGAACTAGTGTATGTTCAGGATTAGGTAACATAAAATGTGTGTGTTTGTTAAAAAGTTCCCATCACACATTGGTGTGTGGACCTCGTGATGCAACTCTGGGTGGCGGCGCCGTGATGGAGTCATCAACTACACGCACGCTGCAGTGGAAGCTGGATCGGGCTGTGCTACACTGTCCTTCGTAGCTTAGCAACTGACACCTTCCGCCTGTCCCTATGTCGTTTTCTGCAGGCGCAGCAGAGGAGGCTGGACCGGGAAGCCAAAAAGGCGAAGATTGCCGCCGCCCGCAAGCCCAAACGCGGGGACAAGCCGGAGGCCGCGGCGGCGACGGACGATGGGGACAGCGAGGCCGGCGGCAGCGAGGCAGAGGCTGATGGCCCCCTAGCCCCCGCCATCGCGGCTGCGGCTGCGCCAGGCGCCTCGGAGCTGGCGGCCGTGGACGGAGAGGCGCCAGCGCCTGTGCCATCCAGCGGCGATGAAGGCAGCAGCGCAGCGGCGCTGGAGGCGTCGGCGTCGGCGTCGGCTGCGACGGAGGCGGCAGCGGGGACCGATGGGGCGTCGGCCGCGGCGGCAGCCAGCGTTGCAGCAGCAGCAGGGGAGGAGGCCGAGGTTGCCTCGCCAGCCAGCGGCAGCGCCGACGCTGGGGCGGTGCCTCAGCTGCATGCCGCCCGTGCCGACGGCGGCGTCGATGACGACACAGCCAGCGCTGCACCTGACGCCCTCGACAGGACCGGTGCCGCACCCGACGCCAGCGGCAGCGCCGCTGACGCGTCGTCTCCAGAGGAGCCCGCCGACGTCGACGACAGGGCCGGGGCCGACGAAGACAAAGACGAAGACGCCGGGGCTGAGGCCGGAGCTGCGGCCGCGGAGCCGGCCTCGCCTCCTCAGGCGGCGGCGGCGCCGCAGCCGGCGCCTGCCCGCCGGGTCCTCGACCTCCCCGCCTGCCTGTCGGCCTTCTTCGCGGCCGAGACGGTGCAGTGGGACTGCCCCAAGGAGCGAGCCGACGCCGCCGCGGCCGCCTCGGCGGCCGGGAGCGTCATGGGCACGCCGGCGCCGTCGGTGTCGCTGCGCAAGCAGGTGGGGGCCGCGTGCTCGGCGAGAGCGTTTGGGGGTCCGCGTCCGCTGCGAGCCGCAGGGAGCCCGGGACGTGCGAGCTTCCGCGCCGCGCCGGGTGCGCATACCTGTGGACAGAGCCGGCGGGCGGCCGCTTGCCTCTTACGCCTCACTCCTCCGGCCCACACCTGCGGGCTGGCCGCAGCGGACCGCCTGCTGCCGTAACCCTCATGCCGCCAAGCCCTCCGGGCGGCACTTGTCGCGGGCGCGTGGCCCATCGGATCGCCCCGCGTTGGCCCTGCCCTTCGCGCCCGTCCATGCCTCTTGCCCATCCGTCTCCCATGTGCCCCTCCCGGCCGCACGGGCCCGAGCGCCCTGCCCTTGACTGCTGCATCGCATCCATACCCACAACAGCCCGGTCAGCCGTGCCCCCTTGCGCCGGCCGGGCCCACCTCACGCCGGTCAACCTAGGCACCCCCATCCCGCCGTGCCCGTCCCGGCCGCAGGTGTCCTGGAGTCCGGGCGCGCCCCAGGTCTTCCTCATCCCCGGCTCCCGCGAGCAGCGCGGCACCGACCTGGACGAGGCGCTGCGGGGCCAGGCGCCCTTCTTCAGGTGCGCGGGGGCGAAGAGGGGCTTGGGGGCCGCAGCGCCGTGCTCGCCGCCGTCGCTGCGCCCGGGCGGGCAGGCGGTCCGGCAGGGGCCCGTGCTGCGGCAGACGCCGCTGTCCTCCGGTACGCGGGTTGCCGCGCCAGCGGGAGCTGACAGGAGCCTGCACGGCCAGGGAGGGACCTGCTGCAAGCGAGCCCCTGCGTAGCCCGGTGTGGCCGCCGCAGCACACCTTGGGTGGCGCGGCGCGCTGCCGCCTGCCTGAGCGCCTGCTTGGCCGGCGCGCCAGCCCCTGCCTCCCACACCCGCCCGCCGCGCCCGCTGCCTTGCTGGCGCGCAGGCCCGCCAAGGCCAACAACGCGTCCTTTGTGATCCAGGTGGGCCGGGGGCCTGGCCTGGGCCCTGACTGGTTGCGTCTGCGCCCTTGGGAGGGGGCTGCCGCGTGGTGGAATGCGGACGGACTGGGGACTGCACGTGTTGCAGCCTCCACATGGCCCGCCTTCACTTGCCGCATGGCCCCATGGCCCGCTGGTCGTGCACCTCCCCGCAGGCCCAGCTCGACCCGTGGGACACCGACTCCATGTTTGTACAGCTGCAGCCGCAGGTGAGGGCGGGGGCTACGAGGCGGGCACCAGAGCTGGTGTCGTTAGGGTTGGTGGCACACGGCGTTGCGTGGGGCATGCGACCATGGCGGCCGGCGGCTGGCGGCAGAGGCACACCGCAGCGGCGGCATCACACGTGACAGAGCCATCCCTGCGCCGCCCCACGGCCGCAGACCGGCTCGACGCGCGCCTCCGGCCTGCTCGTCGCCGCCGGCGCCGCCGCCGCCGCCGCGGCTGCCACCGCCGCCGGCGCGGACGCCACCGCCGCCGCGGCGGCGGCGGCCGCCGCCGGGTCGTCGCCGCTGCCTGCTCCCATGAGCCCGGTCATGGCGACCATTATCTCTAGCAGCCCACGCAGCAGCGGCGGCGGCGCAACCGCCGCCGCTAGCCCACGCCAGCGGCGCAAGCCGACGGCGGCGGCCGCCGCCGCGGCGGCGGCGAGCCCGGCCGCCGGCTACGGCGGCGGCTCGGGCCCGTTCTCGGAGCGCGGGCTGCCGCTGACGGTGGTGGACGTGGCTCTGGCCTGGCGGGGCGGCGGCGGCGGCGGCGGCGTGCGGGAGCAGGGCCGTCGGGTGCAGGCGGCGGCGCAGCTGGTGATGGACTGCGTGGCGGACCTCATGTCCGCACCAGCAGGTGCGTGTGCGTGTGCGCGTCGAGCGCCCTGGCTTGCTCCAAAATGCAACTTGCCTAGGCTCTTAGGGCACTTGAAGCATGTTGGGCAGTGCAGCAGCCCCTGCCGCGGCCGTGGCTCCCTGCCCCTTGGATCCCACGCGTCTCTGCGCCGCCGCCGCCGACGCCGCCGCCTCCGCCGCCGCCGCCTCCCAACCCACAGGCCTGCAGCACATGCTGCGCCTCACAGCCGGCGGCTTGGAGCTGGCGGAGGCGCCGCAGCCCGCCGGCGGCAGCGGCGGCAAGCCGCGCCTGCTGCTCCGCGGCCGCTACCCCGCCGCGCCGCCGGCCGCCGACGCCGCCGCCGAGCCAGCCAGCGAGCCTGGCGGCGGCGCGATAGCGGTGCCTATCGCCGGCGCGGCGGCGCGGCAGCGCGCCGGCGGCGCCGCCGGGCCGGCGGCGGAGCGGCGGTGGGAGTACCCGACGGCGCTGCGGCGGCCGGCGGAGCAGCCGGCTTTCGCGCACAAGTCGCTGCCCGAGGGCGCTCTGGGGCAGGAGGACTCCGAGTCATCCGTGTCGTCCTGCTCCTCCTCGGAAGCGGGCTCGTCGCCGTGCAGCAGCGACGACGAGGCGCCCGAGCGGCCCAAGCCGCGGCCGGACACCGCCGCCGCGATTGCTGTGGACAAGGGCGGTGGCAGTGGCGGCACCGGGCCGGCGAGCGGCGGCGGCGGCGGCGGTGGTGGCGGCGGCGGCGGCGGCGTGTCGTTGGTGGCAGCAGGGCGGGCGCCGGCCTGCGCGGAGCTGCCAGGGATGGGGCTGCAGGTCGAGGATGAGGTGCCGGCAGCCGACGGCGCCGACGGCGCCGACAGCGAGGGCAGCATGGGCGCCGCCGCAGCGGCGACGGCGGCGCTGCATGGCGTCAACCTCGACCCCGCCCTTCACCACCACCACCACCATCACCATCACCACCACCACCACCACCATCACTCCCACCCGCACGCTGCGGCCAATGGCAACGGCCACGCTGCCGCTGACGGCGCCGACGGTCGTCCCAACGGTCGGCCCGTGCCGGAAGGCGCGGCCGAGCTGGACGCCTTGTTCGACATGGACGACCTGGCGCTGGCGCCGTCGGCGTCAGCGGCCCCAAGCAAGGCGCAAGCCAAGCAGCCGCTAGCGGCGGCCGGCAAGGCCCAGCCCGCCGCGTGCGCCGGCGCGCTCGCGCTGCTCACCGGAGCGCCCGCCAGCGCCGCCGCCGCCAACGGCCACGGCAGCGCCAGCAGCAGCGGCGCCGGCTACGGCAACGGCAACGGCAACGGCGGCGGCGGCGGCGGCGCTGGGTCGATGGATGAGGTGCTGTCGCTGCTGACGCCAGTGGTCACAACACCCGCGGAGGTGTCACCCGGGGCCATCGCGTCGGCCTTCGCTGCCGTGGCTGGCAGCACCGCCGTGAACACCACGGCCGAGCCGATCGCCCGTGTTGATGCGGCCGTCGGCTCATCCGAGTCCGACACGGACCCGGAGCCGCCGGCCGCGGCTGACGGCGCTGCGCGCGCGACACCGTCGCACCCCATCTCCATCCCCACCTCCGGCGCCTCATCCTGCGCTGCGCCGCAAGGCCTGCCGTCGCCGCCGCCGCCGGCGTCGCCCGGCGGCTGCTTGCGACGGACCAGCAGCGGCGGCGGCGGCGGATTGCGCGGCTCGCGCGGCGGCGGCGCCAGCTTCCTGCGGCCGTCGCAGAAGCAGTACTCACTGCGCTCGGCGCCGCCGCTGCTGCTGCTGCACCTAAAGCGCTTCGCCATTGACCACCGCGGCCGGCTGAGCAAGGTCGATAAGCACGTGAGTACGGCGGAGTACGGGCGTACGGTAGATGTCCGGTAGTGACCTCCACGCCGGTTACGCCCTTACTGTGCCAAATGTGCTGGCCAAGACTTAACGGGGCCCATGCCAGGCGCCCGCTAATGCAGCTCCACACCTGCCACCGCCCACCGCCCGCGCAGGTGGCCTTCGATCTGACCCTGGACCTTGGGCCATTCATTTCCCAACCGGCATCTGCCACGCCAGCGAGCCCGGCGGCGCCGCCCGGCGCCGAGCCCAGCGGGCCCCCGGCGGCCGCAGCGGCCGCGGCCTCTGACGCCGGCGCCGTCGCAGCGGAGGCCAGCTCCGGCGACGCCGCGAGCCCCTTTGACGCGGGGCTGGCGAGCAAGGTGGTGGCGGCGGCTAGCGCCGCCACCAGCCTGCCCGCCACAAGTAGCCCACGCTCGGCGCTGGCGGCGGCGGTGGCCGGCGGCGGCGGCCCGGCGGCGCCGTCAGGCCACTGGCGGTACGAGCTGCTGGGCCTGGTGGAGCACTCGGGCCAGATGCGGTTCGGCCACTACGTGAGTACGGCACGGGATGTACGGCACGGGTTGTACGGATGGGTACGGCGATGTGTAGTCGTGACCTGGCGGGTTGCGGCGCCCCGGCTGAGGCCACGTGGGGGAGCCTGAACCCCCGGTGACGCGTTTCCTTGCAGGTGGCCTATGTGCGGCGCTCCAATCCCGTCGCCGGCGGTGCGCCCCAGTGGTACTACATTAGCGACACGCAGGTCAGTAGGCAGAGTATGAGCAAGCACAGCAAGATGCTCGGTTGATGCCACTGTGCACTTACCAGCGGAGCAGGGCACCGGGCACACGCTCTTGCTCTGACGCTGCCGCGCGTGGTGCTCGTTGCCATCCGCGCAGGTTCGGCCGGTGGCGGAGGCGCAGGTGCTTAAGGCGCAGGCCTACATACTGCTGTACGCTCGTGCGGCGGCCGGGCAGGAGCCGAGCACGGCATAGTACGGCAGCCTAAGCTGGAGCGGGTGGTGGGCTGGTGCAATTGGGGGGCTGGGATCAGAAGGGCGCAATGGCCCGCCAGGCGCTGGGGCCGGAGCGCGCCGGGCACTGGGCCAGCTGGGCAGCGGTTGGCGGTTCTAGTCCAGGGCGCTAGCTAGGTGCGCACGAGTCGCGGCGGCGCTGGGAAGCTCGGCAGCGGCAGGCAGCGGGGCGAGGGCGAGGGGTAAGGCAGTGTACGGCTTGGAGCTGGCCCGCAGCAGACAGCGTGACGGCGTGGCGAGGCGAGGGCGGTGTCCTGGCCAGGGCCGTGCGGTTCTTGAGGACGGTGGCCGCGATACGCATGTGGGGCCTTGTAGCAAGATGAGCTTGGTACGCAGTAGCAGTGATGGCTGCAACGGCTTCGTAGCCCTGCTGCTGCGGGGGAGAGGCGGCGGCGGCGCTCTGTGCGGCAGGCGCTTGCCACCGGGCAGGGTCCGAGTGGGCGGCGGTTTGGTGACCCACGGCGCGCGCTTGCTGGGAGCGCTGGGCGCCACGGCGTGTGGGGTCCTCTAATGGCGGCCACCGTGGGGGGGTCCTCTGGTGGCGGCGTGTGGGGGGGTCTGCTGACGGCTGCCATGGCTTCATGGTCCCGCTGCTGAGACACGCAGCGCGGCTGCGACACCGTTGTGTGGCAGGGCCGTTCGTTGTGCGGCTGCGCGGCTGCGCGGCAGCCCGGCTAGCTGCTGGCACAGCCAGTGGCTGCGCCCAGCAGACGCCAGCAGCACGGCGGCGCATAGCCGAGCAGCACCACAACGCGCCGGACGTGGCGTCGCGCAGCCCTTGGCAGCCCCCCCCCCACACACACAGCCTCCACACCCTCCACCGCGTCACTGGCGCCGTGTCCAGCGCTGCACAGGGGCTGCGAGGCCCACCCCCGCCCCACCCCTAGGGCACACGGCCGGCAACCGACACACACCCGGCACCCCTCCTGCCAGCCCCCAGCCCCCACCATCGCGCCAGCTCCCACGCCTCGCCCAGCGGCCGCTGGCCGTGGTCCACCTGCCGCCTGGCGCCTGGCGCCGCCACACACGACTTGCGCGGCTCCGTGGCCGGCTCATTCCCACCCACACAGCGCGCGCTCGCGCCACCTCCGACCCCGGCCCGGCCCCTCAGCACCGCCAGCACCGCCACCGCCGGCCACTGCCGCCCATGTCGCCCGAGTGCTCCCACACGGCGGTACCCGCGTGACCACCGCAGCAGCAGAAGCCGGCACGCACGCCCGGCTGCCCCGCACCCCGACCCGTGCGACAGGCGGCGCGGCGCGGCCGCGGCTCACACCAGTCCGAACTTCGCTCGCACGTACTCCAGCGTGTCCAGGAAGATGAGCACCTGCGGTACGGGGCGGGCGGGCGGGCGGGCGAGCGGTTGGTGCCAGGCAGTCGCCTTCCCCTTCCCCAGGACACAATCAGCGCCAAGCCATATCGCTGTTGGAGGCCACGAGCGCATGAGCCGCTACCACAGCCCCGGCTCCTGCTGCCAGCCCTCCTGGCATGTCGTGGGCTTCCGAGTCCCTGCGACAGCTGTTTGTAAGTCCATTATGAGAGTACCATGAATCTATTGTGAGGCTAGGATAACTTGATGCTGCGGCTCTCCTGATACCTGCGCCAGCGCCAGCACCAGCACCAGCGCGCCCATCGCCAGGCCGCCGGGCCCGCGGAACAGCCGCCGCAGCAGGCTGACGCCGTCGCCGCCAGCACCCTCGCCGCCGCCGCCACGGCCGCGGCCCCCGCGCGGCGCGGCGCGGCGGGCGGCGCGCGCCGCGGCGGCCGCCTCGCCATCGCCGTCCTCGGCGACCTGCGTGGCCGTGCGCGGATGAACCCGGGGAGTGCGCGTGAGGATGGGCTCAGGGACAGACATGCAGCAGAGCACCAGAGCATTCCCGGCCAGGCTCGCCCCCATCCCCAGGGCCCCCGCCCACCTCGTCCTCGTCCTCCTCCTCGCTGTCCTCCTCCTCGTCCTCCTCGTCCTCGCGCTCGTCGCCCAGGTCCGTCACGTCCACGGGGCACTGCGGCAGACGACCACCACATACAGTCAAAGGGCCAATGTCGAAGCACACGAACCTACAGTACCTGCCGTACCGGTATCCACAACGTCTGATAGCCTTGCATGGCAACGGCCCGTCTCGCCGATGGGGCTCCGCGGCAGGGCACCGCGGTTGTGTGGGGCGGCCAACGTTGGGTGGCGGCGGCGAACGATGAGAAGCGCGGTCCACGCCAGCCGTCTACACGGTGCTGCACTCCCTCGACATCGCCCCCTGGGGTGCGGTCGGGTTCCTATAGAGTCCGCTCAAGCCCCTAGCATCAACACCTCACGGCTGCGCGGGCCCCTAGCCAGGCAGTCAGACGGGCGGGGGCGCAAGCTGCTGCCCCGCCGCCTCTGCACGTGGGGAGCTTTCCGCCACGTCCGCGGCCCTCCCTCCATCCGAGCCACGGGCCGAGCTCTGACCAGCGGAAGGTGCGGTTCAGGGCCTCAGCATTGGACCCACCTGCGCCGCGACGCGGCCGCCGAAGAAGACCAGCCCGTTGATGACCTCGCCCAGGAACTCCTCCTGAGCCTGGGGCCGGCGCGGGGCGGATGGGCGGGCGGGGGCGCAGTCGCTGGCCGCGCGGCGCACACAGCCGGGCTAGCCGTCCCGCAAACCCACACCGGGGCGCCCCCGACCAAATACATGCCTAAATACGTTGTGAACAGGTTCTGTGAGGTTGTGTGTGAGGAGATGGCCAAACCCAGCCTGCCCCACCCGGAACGCCTCGGCCTGCGCCGCCCTGCTCTGGCCGTTGATGTTGAACGCGCGGCACAGCGCGCCTGCGGGAGGGCCGGGCAGCACACCGCGGCCGCAGCAGGAAGGGGCCTCAGCGGCCCCACCATGCGGCCGACCACGTACGACATACCGTACGACATACTCCGTACGACATGCCGTACGAATGCGCAAGCTTGGGGTCGCTGCCGATTTTGGTCAGGAGACGCTGTGCACGGTCCGTTGCGCCCCTCACGGGTACAGTATGACGTGATATCAAACGTATAACAACTAAGAAACAAGTGTGCCACTGACCCGTGTCGTTGCTGAAGAGCCAGAAGAAGCTGGGCACGGGCCGCCGGCCCCTGCCGGACCGGCCCCCGCCGTGGCCGTGGCCGTGGCCGCCGTCCTGGTCCTCGGCGGCCCCGGGCGGGCTGCGGTGCGTCAGGTCGCGTCCTGGCCGCCACTGGATGAGCTCCGCCTGCGGCGGCAGCGGGCACAGGTGGGGTTGCCGAATGGCTTGGGATACTACCGGTACCGCACCATGGCCAATCATGAGTTGCATCAAACCCACGACAGCAAGTGAGCTGATCATGGTCCTCCACGGAAGCCGGCAACGCGGGCCGCACCTGGTACGACTGCACGCCCATCTTGTTGAGCGAGCCGCCGGGCGCTATGAAGGTGAAGGTCTTGGTGAGCACCGAGTTGGCGAAGTAGGGGTTGGGCAGGAACTCCAGCTCCACTGCGGCCGGCAGGCAGGGGGATGGGTGGGCGTCCCGAGGGAGTGACAGAGGGAGCGTGCAAGCTCCAAGCCGCCAGCTTGGGCCCGGCGCTGCCAGCAACCATGTTTGACCGTCACGCAAGGGTTGTCCTCGTCTCCAAATGTGGCAACCCCACCCACTCACGCCTGGCGCTGCGTGTGGGCTGCTCGGGCGTGGGCATGCGCTCGTCCCACACGAACCGCACGTCAGCCAGCGCCGCCAGCGCGGTCTCGTCGCGGCGCGCCACCGCGCAGGCGCCCGCGTCCGTGCCGCGCAGCGCGCGCAGCCAGAAGGCGGGCAGCGACAGCTTGGAGGCGGCGCCTGGGGCGATGCAGGGGCGCGGAGAGGGCAGAGGATGCAGGCAAGAAACGGTTCGGAAGGGAACGTGAGGCTCAGCCGCCCGAGTGCCGGCGGCAGAAGGGAGGCACAGCCCGGCGGCGTTGGGGGCCGAGGGCGGCTCGCCACCGCTCTGGCGCCCGACTCTGGCCCGGGGCCCCCACCAGCAGGTAACATGGGCCCTATAGTAGCCTTCATGTTATTCTTCATAGATGTGTAATGGCCTCAATAGTCATTTCGACAACCCCGCTCACCAGCGGGTCCCACCAGCAGCGACCTCCGCTGCGCGCTCAGGCGAGCCACCTGAGGCCGTAAGGAGGGTGTCGTATTCCTCCAGTGGCCTCAAGTAGACCGATCTGTAACGATGTACACCGCGGGTGTACGTGCACCGGCTAGGGTGATAACCAAAGGTCGTGACATGGCCAGACATCATCATGATCACATACCATGATTCCCCGCGCCCGCCCCAACCCCGGCCAACCTGCTGCCACTGCTCCAGGGCGGCCGCCCACTCGCCCTGCTTGAGACTCGCAGCCAGCTCGTCCAGGCGCCGCTGCAGGCCCTGCGCTTGCATTCGGCGTGCGTGGTAGGGAGGGGGAGATGGCGGGGTAAGCGGCAGGGCGATGCGTGTGGTTTGGTGCCCGTGTGCGCGCCAAGCATGCACTTCACACCTTGGTGGTGCCTCGAGCCCCTGCGCTATCCCGCACATCCACCGAAGCGGCCGCCCATCGCCTTACCCACCCACCCCATCCCGCCCGCACCGCCCACCCACCAGCAGCGCGTGCAGCGCCTGCTGTGCGCTCAGCGCCAGCGACGACACGTCGCCCGCTGGGGAGCCCGACACGAGCGAGAAGCCCTCGTCGTCGTCGTCGTCGGGGCCGGGCGCCGGCTGGCCCGACCGGTGCTGCAGACGCAGAGGGATCGGGCAGGCAGCGGGATCGAGGCCGAGGGGTGAAGCGCGTTGCCAGACGCGCGCGCGTGTTGCTACCAGGCCAGAGGCCCTGGCTCAACCACTCCGCACCAAACCCGGCGGGACGGGCACCGGTGTGAGGCGTGTGCGTGTGTCCACATGCCCTTGCCCCACGGCCTCGCTGAGCTCCCCTGTCGGCCCGCGGCACAACCAGCGGCGCTCGCGGTTGCCGACCGCCCATGGTTGCCGGCTTCGTTTTCATGTTTTCCAGGGATCAAGTCATCATGCGTTGTCGATACTGTCATGTCCCGCCTTGCACGCCAGGTACAGGTGCACGGCCGCACTTGCTTCACGGTACTGATCTCAACGCAGGTCATACAACTTCATGATATACTTTATGAAGCTGTCTAATCGTCCTCCGCACCTTGCCCGCCAGGTACAGGTGCACGGCCCGCGGCACCACCTGCTTGACGATAGCGTCCAGCACCTGGGGACGGGGGCGGGGTTGCCGACATTGCTCGGCAGCCTATTGCAAGCCAGCAACGGGCCATCGCCTTCAGCAGCAGCAGGCGCGACAGCAAGCCAGCGGCAGTTGGACGGCCCCGTCCGTGGGCTGCCGCCGGGGCGGTGGGGCGGCAGGGTCTCCCACCGGCAGCAACCAACCCAAAAGACACGCGGCATGGTAGGCCACCAGGGCAACCCCATGCTCCGCACCGCACCTCCGCGTCTGCCGCGCGGCGCTGGCTCGTGGCATCATCCTGCTGCGGCTCCTGCTCCTCCTCCTCCTCCTCCTCCTCGCTGTCGCTGTCCTCGGCGGTGGGGTCGTGCTGCGGTGGGCGTGTTGAGGGTGCGGCAGAGTGGCGGTGGCGGCGCAACATGCGGCGGCGGCGGCGGCTTTGGCGCGCGGCCCGATATGCGCGCGCGGCCCGCAACAATGCTGCTGAGGGACAGCAGCGGCGCACCTCCTTGGCGGTGCGCGACTTGCCGCCTGGCGTGACCAGCGGCAGGAAGAAGCGGAAGAACGAGGGGCACGGCCGCCGCCTGTGGGTTGGGGGGAGGGGGCGGGAGGGCACGGAGCCGGATCGAGGCGAGGCGAGGCGAGGCGAGGCGAGGCGAGGCGAGGCGAGGCGAGGCGAGGCGAGGCGAGGCGAGGCGAGGCAGGTCGTGAGCACCGGGACGCAGCGTAGGGTTGCCACATTCCTCGGGCTACGGAGGCGCAGCGTAGGGTCGCCACATTCCTCGGGCTACGGAGGCGCAGCGTGGGGTCGCCACATTCCTCGGGCTACGGAGGCGCAGCGTAGGGTCGCCACATTCCTCGGGCTACGGAGGCGTAGCGTGGGGTCGCCACATTCCTCGGGCTACGGAGGCGCAGCGTAGGGTCGCCACATTCCTCGGGCTACGGAGGCGCAGCGTAGGGTCGCCACATTCCTCGGGCTACAGAGGCGCGGCGTAGGGTCGCCAATCATCTCATTCCCCAGACGGCTACCGCATTACACGGTTCTCCCGCTTCGTCCTGCCACTGGCAGAACAGGCCGGCGGCGGCTATAGGCGTCCGCATCGTGCCGCGGGCCGCTGAGCCCTCAGTAGCGGCCCTGACCCGGCTCTCCTGCCGCGCACCTGCCGCCGCCGCCGCCCTGCTCCGCCTCGTCCTCCTCCGGCTCCTCCTCCTCCGGCTCCTCCTGCTCCTCCTCCTGTGGGCGGGAGGTACAAAATGGGTAGAGGTTGCGATAGCAGTGACGAAGGTCTCGGTGCAGGCAACATCCCCAGCTCCCGCATGTTCGCGGGCCCGAGCGCACTGGGCTTCCCGTCCCGACCCGGGCGCCGGGCGCGGGAGGGGCAACCGCTGGGCGCTGCTACCTACCGCCGCACTCGCAGCGCGCCGTACACACAGCTGGTGGCTGCCGTACCGTGCCGTGTCGTACCGTACCGCACACGGCACTACACAGTGCACGATCATCATAACCATCATAATTATCATCGTTTTATGGGAACCGTCCATGTAGAGGCCCGTCCACACCTTTGGGTCGGCCAGGTTCTGCCCCAGTGCACAACCTTGATTTTCTTCATCAAAACGATCATCATGTTTCCAAAAAGAAAAGTCCATAAAAGAAAATCCAAGGCCCGGCCGCACCTCTGGGTCGGGCAGGTCGGGCGCGGGGCCCGAGTGCTTGCCGCGCTTGGAGCGCGTCACGGGCGCAGCCTGCGCACCGTCGGGGCAGCAGCAGCAGCAGCAGGGGTCGGAGGGTGGCAGGGCTGCAGCGAGCGACGCGGCCCATCCAGCGCATCGCGAGCCGCCGCACGCATGCGCCTCTTCTCACTTGTATTGGGCGTATGGGCTTACTTCTGATGGTCTCCCTTCCCATACCCCGACCGCTCACCTTCCTGGCCGCGCCCTTGCCGCCCTTGCCACCCTTGCCCTGCTTGGCCGGCTTCTTGGCCGCCGCCGCCGCCTGATGCAGCCCCTTGCCGCCGCCTCCGCCTCCGCCGCCTGCCGGCCCTCCTCGTACCAGCAGGCTGCGGCCCGCCTTCCAGTCGATCACGGTGGCCTCCTCGCGCACCTGCAGCAGGGGAAGGCAGCGGGGGGGCGCAAGATTGCCGGAGCTCCTGGAGACTCATGCAAACGATGCAGCTGCGACAGACACATGAGGGCGTATGATGTTGTTCTCAGGATACATCGCAGCGGCCTCCTCGCGGAGCTGGAGCAGGCGGACCGCGCGGACCGCAGCCGGCATGACTGGCACGGGCGGCGGGCTGCATACCCAAACACACACGCAACATGCGACACACTTGCGATACAGTATTTACCCCCCACGTTCCCTTACACCCACGCCACCTCTGCTGCTATAACGCTTGATGTGCCGTTTGCTATGTGTTAGCCTATGCTTCAGCCCGACCCCCGCCAGCCCCCACCTCCTCGATGTCGTCGCCGTGCAGGCCACCGGCGGGGCGCTGCCGGGAGCCCTTGCCGCCGCCACCGCCACCACCGCCGGCGGCTGCAGTCCGCTTCACGTAGATGCCCTTGCGCAGGACCTGGGGGGAGAGGCGCGGAGTGGGCGGGGGAGGCAGGGAGGGATTGAGGAAGGGGGGCAAGGTGAAGATTCATGAAGCGCGCGTGTATGTAGCAACTACGGCACGTGGATGGGACGGTCCAGTTGCAGAGGAGCCCTGACCCTGGCAGCTGGCCGACCTTGTTGGTGAAGTACGGGTTGGGCGCAAAGTGGAACTCCACCTGAGCCGGGATGGGGAGGGAGGGGAGGGGGACATGGGGGAGTAGTTGGAGGGAGGAGGCACGGACGCGAACAAGACCCGGGCAGGGAACACCCCGGCAGCTCGCATTTCGGTGATGCCCCATGGGTCGGGGGCCCACCGCGGCCGGGCAACGCACAGCCACAGGCGCGGAGATCCTGGCACGCACGCACGCACCTGCCCCCGCGCCCACACGAAACCCACTCCCACGCCCCCACGCCACCCTCGCCTGCATCCTCGCCGGGCCTCGCTCCGCACCCCCGCTTGAGCCAGCGCGCTCACTATTTAACAACGCACACCCCTCCCCCTGCCCCCAGCACGTACCCCGCCCCGACCCCGACCCTCCGTGCCACCTCATCCCGGCATCACCCGCACCGCATCACGTGCCCCAGCCCCAGCCCCACACACAATCATCAGACGTCACCATGTCGTTGTCATCATCGATATAATGGGAATCATAGGGATTACCACATTGTGTACCACGTAGCCGTCATTATGAGCATCATCGGAGGATCATTACTGTCATACGTATGTCATGCACATGTCATGATAGGAATACTACAGTTTGTGTACCGTGCCCTACCTGCATGCCCGCCGGCCCCCGCACGTACACCACGTCCTCCAGGTACTCGAGCGCGCAGCGGTCCCGCCCCGTGATGAGCGGCGCCAGGGACTCCTGCGCGGCAGCGGACGAGGGGGCCTTGCGCGGCGGCCTTGCGTGGGCGGCGAGCGAGCGGGCTGCAGGCCGCGCACCCGCGCTGGGGCGCCGGGGTGGAGGCGCGGCCCCAAACAGGCCGACCCGCGTCGTGCATGGCCACCAATCCGGTGCTAGCATGTACGGCACTCACCGTGTTGCAGAGGGCGTTAAGCCAGAAGAAAGGCACCCCCTTGGCCCCCTTGGCGCCGCCGCCCTTGGCGCCGCCGGGCGAGGCGCCCGCCGCGGAGGCGCCGGCACCGGCAGCTGCTGCCGCGCCCTGCGGCTTGAAGCCCTGTGAGGGTGGGGTGGAGAGGGGAGGAAGGGTATGTAGACAGATACCTATGGATGCAAAGGAGCTCATCATGGTCTTCTTAGTGGGTCAGCAGCCGCAGGCCCCACCTGCAGCTCCTCAGCAGAGGGCTCGGACCGGCCGGTGACCAGCTCCGCCCTGCGCGAGGTCGGGGTCGGGAGCCGTTTGGGAGACGGGTTCGGGTGCGTGCGGGTGCGTGCGTGCAACGTCGTGGGGGTTGGCGCCGCAAGTGCTGTGAGGCGCGCAGGTCTTTGGTGCACGCGGAGGCCATGTTAGCGAGGTCGCGGGGTTTGCTGAGGGTTGCTGTGCGTGTGAAGGCAGCCCGATGTTGGGGCGCCTGCCTGGGGATTCGGTGGGGACCGGGGCGCCTGGCGGCACTCGACGGCACGAAGCTGGCAGCCGTAGTTCGACTCACCGGCGATCGAGCAGAGGCGCGCGGGCGCTCAGGTACTCGAGGAGCAACTCCTCCTGCCGCTCCTGGCGCTTGGCGTGGGTGGCTTCCAATTGGGCCTGCGGTTCGGGCGACGTCACTCGTTCAAGAATCTTGGAGTCTCTCAGGCATCCTCGAGGACTGTCCGAAGACGACGAGGAGCCATTGCTGGCTTGTTACATATGCACATAGATACACACAGCGGGGTTGCGCCCTTGGCCCAGGAGAGGCCGGAGAAGCAGTGGGGATGGGGATGGGGAAGGAGGGCGGGGCGTCGCTGTGCTCGTTCCCGGGTCTTGTCGCTCAGTCGTTGCGTCTCTTTTCTAATAGCGGCAGGGTCAATCGCGACAGGCAGCCGGGGTGCTTCCGCGCCGTTTCGCTGCTGGCGCGCCGAGCTGACCGCCGACCGTAGCCCTAGCAACGCACCTCCAAATCCTCGATGGCCGCCCACAGCTTGCGCTCCGCGGCCATGGCTGGCTAGTTGGTGAGCCTTTTACGACACGGCGCTCGGCGCTAGGGTGTCATGCTAGGGTGTCCGTGATATGCAGCACGTCGGAAAGCTACTTTGCGCTGTTGTGGAAGGCTTGCCTGGGCTTTGCAGCTGGAGCATGCTGCGCGTAGCGCATGGCCCCGCTTGTGTCGCGAGGACACGAACCCAGCCCTCTCCCTCCCGGACAGGCCCCGGGCCCCAACCGCCACCTCACCCAAGCCCGCCCAACCCGTGCTGGCTGCGAAAGGCGCCCACGTCCGCCAGCATAGGCTCCTCAGGCGAGTCATGAACATAATGGCACGAGAGATAAGAAAGGATAAACTGTCGACCACAGGAGTCAAGGCAGTTCCGAGCATGTCAGGGTTGCGTTTTGGCGAAGCCGGTTGTCGCGTTGCCAGAGCACAGCCTTCGATTCCGCCAGAGAAAGCACAGTCCTGATTGAGCCGCGACCAAACGTAGCAACAGTTCACGCGTCATGGTGTGCGTCGGTAGCTCCACTTCATGAAAGGAGTAGTCCTACCGCCCACGACCAGCAAGCGTGGAGGACAGGTTTTTTAAACCATATGCCGTGTACGCCCTAGGACATGCGGCAGAGCGAGATGCGATACCCTGCGCGGTGCGTGCACAGCTAGACGCACGACCCTCCCTTGGCCAGCCTCTGCTGCATACTGTACACGTGCGTCCAACCGCAGCGCGCCGCCATGCTCCACAGGAAGCAGGCTCCTCAGGCGAGCGGGCCCTCAACACGAAGCAAGGTACGCTCCTGCTTGTACGTGCCTGTACATGCTTGTACATGGTCGCTCGTGCGTTCTCTAGTCCGTGTGTCGCCCCCGCCCTATCGCAGCACTCCCTGACCGCACCGCCCCTGCCGCTCAGCCGCCCGCGCTGCCCTGGCCGCCGCCGCCCTCCTCGCCGGCCGCCATCCCGCACACCGTCCCGTGCCCCGCCTCCCAGTGCGCGAGCCGGCACGCGCCGCAGCAGTAGCCCACCCGCCCGCAGCCGCCGCACAGCGCCAGCGTCAGAGCCGCCTCCGAGCAGCCGGCCAGCTGCATGCAGCCCGGGTTGGCGCAGGCCACGGACGGCAGCAGCTCCCGCCGCACGCCCGCCAGAGGCACCACCGCCAGGCCGGCGGCCGCGATCTGCGCGTGCGGCGACAAGCCGTCGCGCAGCGAGGACGCCAGCGGGGAGTCGCCGCCCGCCTGCAGGTGCTGATCGAAGGCCGCCATCTCGCGCGCCTCCCTCGCATCGCCAAAGTCGCCCTTCGCTACGAAGTAGGCTTCCAGGACCTCGAAGCTCTCGCGCGGCCACAGCCCCAGCTCCAGCGCCTCCGCAGCGCGGACCTCGGTGGGGGTCGGCTGCCGGCCGGAGCTGCGCAGCCGCGCCGCGGCCGACGCCGCGGCCGCGAGGTTGCCATGGAGCACCTCCCGCCGCCGGCAGATGGCCAGCGTCAGCAGCGCAGTGATGAGCCGGGAGGGCGTGGACTTGTGCCCCGCGCGCCAGTAGGACAGCAGCAGCGGCACGCTAGCGATGCGCAGGCCGGCGCCGAGTGCCTCCACCGCGCCCACCTCGCGCAGCAGCAGCGCGTCCCAGTCCTGCCGCCGCGGCGCGGAGCCGGCGGGGTCGGCCCGCGCAGCGGCGCTCGCGGCAGCGCTGGCCACGGCCGTGGCCCGCTCCACACGCTCCCTGAGGCGCGGCAGAGCGGCATTGCGAATGAGCGTCGGCACGACTGCAACTACGATCTAGGCACCGGCATCGCCGTCCCTGGCCACAGGCACGGGGCGATGGTAGGCCGCGGACCCCGGCGCCGTCCCCCGCTGGCTTACGGCTCTGTCGCGCCGATGCGGAGCGGCATCACGGGCGCGGGCGGCCTTGCGTCCGCGTCCAGCGTCGGGAGCCAGTATAGGATAGGGTACAGGATGTTCGTCAGCGCGAGCAGAGCGGCCGCCAGCCGTGGAGCGCAGCCGCCCAGGGCCTCCTCCGCTGCAGCGTGCGCGGCGTCATCCGCGCTCGCGCCCGTGTCCGCCGCAGCGGCGTTGCGGGAGGCGCGGCCGCGACCGGCGCGGCCGCTGGCGCGGCTGCGGCCGGCGGGGCCGGCAGCTGCGCGGGAGCTGGCAACGGCCCCGCTGGTCGCGGCGGTGAGTCCCGCCGCCGTGAGGCCCACCGCCGCGGCCTTGGCCATGCGCGCGAGCGGTGGCAGCAGCTCCCCCACCTGAGGTGGCGCAGACCAGCAGATGCTATCATGAGTCTTACAAGTTGCACGATTAGCGTATGATGGTCGTTGGCAACAGCTCTCCCACCATGAGCGTCAGCAGCCGCCGCAGCTGCTGCGCTGCGAGGGTGGGGCGGCGCATCTGCTGGCTCTCGCTGAACCTGGGCGGCGGCGGGAGGGCAGGAACAGGGTTGCGGTTTACTGCCGAGCCTGCTACGCTGTTGCGGCGTACGGTATCGTCCATGGCTGTACGGCGCGAGCTCCCAGTCCTGTGCACACTGGCATTGCGGCCGGCATGCGCGAGCTGTCGTCGCGACAGCTCACCAGTCGAACGCCCTCACACACAACAGGCCGGCGCAGAACGCCACCGCCGCCAAGCCGGCAAGCTCTCCGTCCTCAAGCGCCGCTTCGCCTAGCCCGGCGCCGCCGCTGCCGCCGCCCGAGCGTCCCGGCTGGGCACTCGCGGCCGTGATGGCGGACACCATGTCCCGCACCCAGTCCTCCTGTCTCGCCACGAGCACCTTGCGCAAGGTGACAATCAGCGCCACCGCCTGGCGTGGCTCGGCGTAGGCAAAGAGCCACATCGGGAAGGAGGGGTCGAGCGTCCGGCACAGCACGGTCACCGCCGCCGCCTCGGGCCCCTGCCGCGGCCCCTGGCCGGTCAGGCCGCGACCGAAGGTCCTCAGCAGGCGCTCCATGAAGGTAAGCATGCCGCCCTGCAGGGCCGCCGCCACCTGGGGAGGCGGCTCAGCCGGGATGGCGGCGCCTGCGGTCCGCAGTGCCAGCGGGGCGACGGCGGTTGCGCGCCAATCGTAGCACCCAAGGCGCGCTGCCCGCACGGTTGAGACCCGGTGCCCTGCCCCGCTGAAGCCTGTCACCGCAAAGTGGCCTCTCCTGGGCCGAGCCCGTTCCGAACCGCGTGCGCAGCCGAGGTGTACACACGTGTGGGATTATGTTCTACTTAACACTGGAACACCCCATGCCCGGCACCACGCAATGGTATGCCGAGAGGCCGCCCCTCTCCAGTCCTCACCCCCGGCAGCCAGCGTCCGGACGTGTGGACACAGCACGTCCACCAGCCGCTCGCGGTCCCGGTCGCTGCCCACGGGGCCGCAGTACAGCAGCGCCTCGCCCGCATGCCGCCAGCAGCGTGCAGCGGCGCGCCGCCAGGCCGGCGACCCGACCTCCAGGCCGCGCACCGCGGCGCCTGCAGCCTCCAGGCTAATGACCGCGATGCTTGCGACCAGCTCGGGCTCGATGGGCGCGCCGCCGCTACCGCCGCCGTCACCGGCTGGCGGGATGTCGCCATCAGCAGCAAGGGCCGCCGCGCGGCCTGACACCAAGGCTGCCGACCGCAGCACGAGGCTGAGCACCGCGGCCGGGTGCAGCTGCTCGGCGCCCTGGCTGCGGTGCAGCAGCAGCAGCATCGACAGGACGGCCCGGCCCAGCTCGGCGCCGATGATCATCCTCAGGCCGTCGGCCGCGTCCTCGGGTAGGCCGTAGACGGGCCCACCGTCCAGGACGGCCAGCGCCACCGCGCCGGCCGCCGTGGTGGCGTGCAGCGCCCACGGCCCCGGCCAGGACAGGACGGGTACGCCGGGGTACAAGGGTGGGTACAAAATGTTCGCGAGGTGGTCCGTCAGGACTTGCGTCTGCTCGAGGGCGTCTGCCAAGGCCTCCTGCGCCGCCAGCAGCTGCGGCGGGGCCTGGCCGCCGCCCTCGGGCTCGCCGTGGTCGCCCGCAGGCGTCAGTGCCGCCAGCAGCTGTGCGGCGGTCGCGACGCCCCGCAGCAGGTGCTCGCAGAAGCGGCTCTCCTGCAGCACGCCTAGTAGCTCCTCGCGCAGGACAGTGTTTGGCGTGGGAGTTGTTGGCGCCGGCCCGGCGTCGGCCGCTGGGCTGCTGTCTTGCCTGCGCTGGATGCCACCAACGACGCTGGCCAGGTCACCTGCGGCCGCAACAGCTGCGGAGACGCTCTCCAACACTGCGACTGCAGCCTCTGAGCCGGGGTCCTGTTGCATGTTGGCAGTTTGCGCCTACACGCTACAGCAGTTAGCTTTCACGACATGGCAAGCTTCTACGATGTTACGAAATCGACAGGACTTTGGGCCTCAGCTGTTCGCTCCAGGCGCGAAAGTTACCCACATTGCCCCCCCCCCCCGCCATACACATACACCCTCCTTCCCCCGCAAGGCCTACCTGACAACGCAGCTACTTTTCCCGTCAAGCCGGTGCCCAGCAGGAATGTCGCCGTTGCAAACTGACACTGGTCGGGCCTACTGCCGGTAGCCGTGCTACATGGCCGGCAAGGTTGCTGCGATTCGTCGAAGTTATGCAGCGCAGGCAATGGGGCGCGGTGCAGTGCGATCCCCCCGCGACCCCGTGTCCGACCCCCCACCAGCCCAGCAGCCCTCCTGCTCAAGCCGTCACGCACCGCAGCTTCCCGACACCTTCCTTTGCTTATCCGGTAATCAAGCTGGATACGTTGCAACCATTGTAAGGGTCCAGGGCGCCATAACGGTTTCCGCCACATCACGTCACATCACGTCACATCACGTCACATCACGTCGGCTCAGTGCCTGCAACCCCTTTCAACAAACCTGTCCCAGCTGCGCATGGGTGCATAGCTCGCCCCCAAAAGAGGCCACCAAGACCAGACACACACCGTCGGTCATTATGCGGTCATAGCTGGGTCCATTTGAAGGGTCTCGGGCACACCGGCCTCCGTGCCCTCATCACCCCACGGGCCGGACTTTGCCGCCCGAACTGCCTGAATCAGCAGGGCCAAAATTCCTAACGCACGCTGCCGCTGCTGTCGCTCTCGCTGTGTCGCGGCCGCTTTCGGCGGCCGCTACCACCCCCTCCGCCGCCCGGCCCATCTCCGTCTGGCCCATCGCCGCTGCCAGGACGGAAGCAGGCCGGGCGCTCAGCCCCGAGCAGCTGGAGGCACAGCAGCAGCAGCATGTCCAGAGCGGCGTTGAGGTCACGGTCTTGTTCCACCAATCTTGATCGTATTGGAGAAATTCTGTATTGAAGTGTGGCGTGTCGAAATGATGTTCTGAAGTGGGCGCTTGAAAACATGACGTGCTGGGCTGTTACGTAGTGGGAGATTGGGTATCTTGGGGTAACTTCAGATAACAAACTGGGAGCGAGGTCATGGTGCGAGCATTGGACACATGGCCGTACCACACGCTGCAGTGTTCAGGGGGGCGGCCACTGTTAAGATGAAATTCGGAGCAGAGCGGATGTCTGTCTGCTCGTGGCTGTCATGGGCTTCAGCCGCACTTCCACTACTTCCACAAACGGCCCGTGCCCCTAAAGGGGCGAGCCAACTATCCGAAAAAGCCGTCACGGAACACGGCCGTACGCGCGCCGAGCTCGCCGCCTGTCCCCGGCCGGGGGCCCCGTGCTTGCATCGGTAGGACCCGCTGCTACCCTGTCAAGGTCGACCCCTGGTTGATGACCTTGCCTGCCTGCGAAACGGCAGGCAGGGTCCACGTCATCGGCACCGCCACGCTGCCGCTCGACGCCTTGGCCCTTCTCATACCGCCAGCTACGCGGCGACACACTGCACTGCCAAGCTGCTGTTAGGTGAGATACTGCCTCATGCCGCGCCACGTGTCACGACACACGCCAGACGTGCCTGCCACGTACGCGGAAGTCGCCGGCACCGCCAACACGGCGAGCGCCAGCCAGGAGCCCTCGCTCTGGGTCCTGGCGCCAGCGGCCGGCGCCGGCGCTAGCGCAGGGAGCCTTGAGCGGCGTTGCTGGCGCAGCCCTGACAACGGCAGCGACGACGGCGACGACCCTGTCGTAAGCAGGAGGCCCACGTACGCGACCTCCTGCACATGAAACCCATGGGGCCCATGAGCGCTGTTGTCGTCCGCACTCGCCTGTGCTGCCCGTGACCGCCACTACGCGTTTGCCGAACCCACATCGTCGGAGGGCCTCGCTGTATGGAGCCCATTCACACACTACTCGACAACGCTCTTTCATAGTGAGTTTCCGTGGCTGGGCGCCGCCGCAGCGGCTTGGCGCGCCCTTAGTCGGCGATGGCCGTCCGGCAGTTGAGCGCGAGCATCTTGCCGCTGGGGCACACGGCCTCGGTCACCTGGTGCGGCAGGGGTGGGGGCGGCAGGGCTAGTTGCGGGGACCTTTTCGACGGAGGCACTGCTGTTATAATAGAGAGTGACTGGGGTGGCGGCTGCGGCGGCCGCTGCTGGGTGGGCCATCGGGTGGGCCCCCTAGCGCGCGCACCCACCAAAACGAGGCGGGAACGAGCCCTAGCGTCAGCTGATGCTGGGGCCCAACATACCTGCCCTGCCCTGCCCTGCCCTGCCCTCTCCCTCTCCCTCTCCCTCTCCCTCTCCCTCTCCCTCTCCCTCTCC
>BDDC01000866.1:20160-40719 GCA_001662425.1 Chlamydomonas sphaeroides | reverse complement strand
CGGAATGGTGTGTTCCAGACTGGTGGATTGCCATGAGGAGGTTATAGCGACTTCGGTCCTTGCAAGGCGACCCGGAAGGAGCGTAGCCGTACACTGGGCGGCACCTCTGGTCAAATCCAGACTCGTCCAGTGCGACAAGTGCGCCTTGAGAGTCTGCAAACTGGTCCATCCCAGGTCTTCGGGTCTCAGCGCCTTGACACCCAGGAACTCCATGAAGGTGTCATCAAAGCCCGTCATGAATGTGAAGCAGTTGGTCAAGCTTCCAAAGGCTCCAACATTGAAGTACCTTGGAAAGACTGTTGCCACCAAACCTTGCGCATGGGACATCGTGGCTAGTAATTATAAGATACCAAACTTTTCTTGTTGCATTTGCTTCAAGGTCGTGTGTGCAATGTGTGCTCGTTCACCATGAAACCTCTGTGTTGGTGTGTGCAGATGGGATCTCCCAGCAGCTCCGGTTACGCAGGCCGTAGTTACTCTGCGAACCTTCGTTCAGTGATCCCGGGAAACAGGAGCCAGCGAAGACGCCAGTGTGTAAACAAATGAGTGCGCAAGACGTCAGTGTGGGAGTGGGGCAGTGCACGTCTCCCTCATTTACCATGTAAAAATAAGAAGTGATCTGTTTGTGCAAATGTCTAGTGTCAGCGCAGCAAACAGTCAGCTGCAATCGCTGCATGCAGCATACACCAGCGTACTGCCGTCCTATGCGTTTCCAGTGGTGCCTTTCATCATTGCAGCATGCTTCCAAGTGTTTGCATGGTTTGGCGGACGGTTTCTAGCCCCCCTATCGCTCACCCCGCGTGTACTTGTGTTGTGGCTGTTTGCACTGGGAGAGTACGCTGTCATGTCTCCTGCGATGAACGCTGCTCAGGAGATCCTGGGCATGCAAGAGAACGTGCTCATCGTTATGTACAACGTTGCAACACTTGTGGTGTTTTCAGTGATCAGTGCGGTGGTATTCAAGAACAGAATGACTTGGAAACATGCCATTGCCTTTGTCCTCCTCGTCATTGCAACTGTGCTTGTTTACATCTAGCCTGGCTAGGTGTTGGTCTTGCTGCTTCATTCACTTGACGCCGAAGTACTGGACGTAATCATACAGACAGTATGGGCTTGGCTCCGAGTACAGCCGGGCGAAGCGGTAGACGCCTTGTTGCACCCGGATGACGTTCTGATACGTCTGCCCGCTGCCGTAGACCCAGTGCGTCCCGTCAAAGACGTGCGCGTCTTTCCAGGACACGCCATCCGTGGAGACCTGGATGCGGTTGCCTGCTCCGTGGCGCCCGAGACCGCAGGACACGTACACGGCGGTCAGCAAGACACTGGCTCCAAAGTCGTACTGCAGCCATTCCGGGTTCCCCGTGTCGGTTGCGCTCATCCACCACGTGTTAGGTGCAGGCGCCGTCGCGTTGCTGGGTGACCACGGCATCTGCGTGCTGCTTGCATGGGCGCTCACCGGAAGCAGCGGGGATGCGTTGACCACGGCTGACGTGCCGTCAGGTGAGAAGACGCACACAACCGGTGAAACCGTGCCCAGGTTCACCAGCGTCTGCACGATCACTGATTGTCCTGTCGGACCCTGAGGACCAGCCACGCCTTCTAGACCTGGAAGCCCGGGAGGGCCTTCGGGGCCGGGAGGACCTGCCGGGCCTTGGGGGCCGGCGGGACCAGCCGGACCTGCTGGACCTTGGAGACCTTCTGGACCTTGGAGACCTTCCGGACCTTGGAGACCTTCCGGACCTTGGGGACCTTGGGGGCCTTCGGGCCCGGGGGACCCATCAATGCCGTCGAGGCCTGGTAGACCCTCGGGCCCTGCTTGCCCAGCGGGGCCCTGCGCCCCCTCGGGACCTTCTGGGCCCTGTTGGCCGCATTGGCCGATAGGCCCCTGGGCACCAGTGGGCCCCTGCACACCCGCTGCACCCGCTGGACCCGGCGGTCCCGCTGGGCCCGGTGCTCCTTGCACCCCCTCGACGCCTTGCGCTCCTGGAACACCCGCTGGACCCGCGGGTCCAACCTGGCCCACGGGACCCGCGCAGCCGGCTGCACCCTGCAGCCCTTGTGGACCTGGTGGCCCACTTGCACCTGGTGCCCCCTGTGGCCCAGGCGGTCCCTGCGCCCCTGCTGGACCCAATGGACCCGCCAGCCCTTGCGGGCCTGGCACACCTTGGATACCTTGTGGTCCCTGGGGACCTTGCATGAAAATGTTGGCAAAGTCACCGTATTGTTCCAACATCTCCGATCCTACGTACTTACTATTTATCAATTGATTTCTGGTACACCCCAAATTGTAAATAATTGATTCTCGGTGCTGTAGACACTTCAGGTCTAGACTCTAGTGTAAAATGGACGCCTCGGATCAAAAGAGCGTGCTGCAGAACATGAGCGCAGATCAGGCAAAGGCGGTGCTTGATTACATCAAAGCACTCGTGCAGCGTTCCGTTTCTGCAGCTCAGGCTGCCGACAGCACCGAGGTCACCCTAGAGATGGTCCAGGCCGCTGTGAGCAACACCGAACGTGAGAAGGAGATAGAGTAGAAACAGTTACGACCTCTAAACAACGCTCAATCAACGCAGACGCCCTCATTTTTTGTTAGGGGAGAGGAACTCGCGGACCCGGCTCGCGGCAACCGTCTTCAGGTGCGTGTGCTGCTGTTGCTCCTCCAGCATCGCAAACGTGACATCCGCGCCTTCATTGATCAGCAGGCGCATGGCATCCGTGTGGTCTCCATACGCGGCCAGGATGAGCGGCGTGTCGCCGGCGTTCACCATGCGCGCGTTCACGTCTGCGCCAGCGGCGATGAACATGCGTATCGCGTCGGTGTCGTTGATGTTCGCCGCCGCGTGAAGGGGCGTCATTCCGTCGTTGGCGGCAATGCGCACATCCGCGCCGGCAGCGATAAGCATCATGCACACAAGCGTGTCCCCCGTGACTGCCGCAATTAGGAGCGGCGTCCGCCCAGTGATGTCTCTTGCGTTGAGGACATCGGCGTTGTTGGCAGCGCTCACAACCAGGCGCTGGATCACGCTCATGTGCCCCGTCTCCACGGCGGCGTGCAGCGGCGTGCAGCGAAACGAGTCCACTACCTGCAGCTTCGCGCCCGCATTGACCAGCGTGTCGACCACGTTGAAGTCGCCGAAGCGCGCCGCCGCGTGCAGCGGCGTTTCCATGTTGAGCATGTCCCCCCGGCCACGTGCGCGTCTGGGACGGTTGCTGCAGCAGCTCATGAACATGTTGGGGTCTGCGCCGGCATCGAGGAGTAACCGCACGACACCGACGTGCCCGTGGCGCGCAGCCCGGTACAGGGGGGTGATGCCATGCAGCGATGCGGCATCCACGCGCGCGCCGTGCTTGAGCAGCAGCGTAGCGATGTCCGTGTCGCCCATTGCAGCCGCCGTGTGGAGCGGCGTCTCGTAGTGGTCCGTCGTGACCGCGTTGCAGTCTGCACCAGAGACCAACAGGACGCGGGTTGCGCCCAAGTGCCTGGCTCGTACGGCTGCGTGCAGCGGCGCCGGGTCGTTGACGATGAGCACAGTCACCGTCGCGCGGTCGACGAGGATGTTCTCGAGGATGGCCGTGTTGCCGCACATGGACGCCACGTGGCAGAGCGCCGAGAGCGACACGGAATCCCTGCAGCGCTGCAGGAGTCGCCGGGTCAGCTTGCCGTGTGTGTCGTGAAGTGCCAGGACAAAGCAGATGTCGTCGCTCATAATGTGCGCCACCACCTCCGCCAACCGCAAGAACGCGTTGCTGCACATCGTCGCAATCGCATCCACGATGTATGCGGATGTCGCGTACCGAGCAAGATCAAGGAGGATGTCCATCGTTGGCGACGCGAGGAGCAGGTGGCGGAGGCACGCGTCCGAGCACAGCCCGTTCAGCGCTACATACACTGCCGGGTGTTCCATGAGCCGGCAGAGCTGCCAGTTGCTCTGCCAGTCCAGCCACGTTGTCGTTGCGGCTGCGACTGCGGCGTCGGGGTCATTTGTCTTCTTCGTATTGTTGTTATTGTTGTTGTTGTTCTGTGTGTCGATGACCGTGTGCAGGAGAAGGGTATGGAGGTGCTCGCTGCGGCTGTGGGTGAGCGCCACAACGACCGGGCAGTTGGTGCCGCCGCCGTGCAGTGTTCGGAGGATGCCGAACTCCGAGCGAAAGGCCGGGCGCCGCATCGTCGTGACCGACAAGAGCATGCGCGCTGCCTCGACGTCCTCTTCCAGGACACACTGCCTCAGAACGGGCAGGATCGTGTGCGGGTTGTCAGCAACGATCTTTCCCACGAGCCTGGCCGACACGGCCGTGCCCACCGCCCAGTACAGCAGCGTTGACGCCTCCGGAAGAACGTACTCCTGCTGCAGCATCTGCCACAGCGCCTGCTCGATGAGCACCTGGCCAAGGCGGACCATCGGGTCGGGAGAGATCTTTCTCTTTCTGGTGGCCAGAGTACCCAGCTCGTTGACATCCGTGATCTTGCTGGCGACTGCGGCCTGCACCTCGGCAACGTCTTGGCGCTCGAAAAACGCCGAGTAGAACGATGAGCACACCGTCATGACTCGGGCGTGTTCGACGGCAGACATTCTGGACATGATGTTGTTGAAAACGTCTCCCGGCAAGCACCGCATCGTCATGTTGTCTTCTGGGCTGTGCTCCTTTCGGACCCGACATTAAAGCGTCGTGATAGAGTAGAGATTTATATTAGAGTTCTTGAGAGTTCCTGAGAGACTTCCTGAGATGATGCGGCATCGAATCTACAAATCTCCAAAGTCCACCGCTCATCGACCCCTGTTTCGAGCACCATTGTATGTCCCATCCACGGCAGTCCCCATGCTGCCGACAGAGACTCTGCGCCTCCCACTCGCGGACGCGGAGGACATCGACATCATCCGTCGTGTGGACGGGGGAATTGTGGCTGTGGCAACTCCCTTCATGCATCCACCTGAGATCGAGGGTGACTATCACAGCGTCGGCGTGTTGGCTCGCGCACATTACATTGTCGATGACGAGGCAGTGGAACTGCGTGGCATGTGCAGGTTCGCATTTGCACCCTCGCGACTCTCGTCTCATGACGGTCTGACACATGCCGTCTTCACATTGCCTATGGACGGCAACGACGAGTCTGCCATTGCACAACATGAATACGACACATTCAAAATTCTTCTGTGCAGTTCAAATGATTCTACGAGCATGCTAAGCATTCGAGACCGCATTGCATTGCTCGATTTTGACAATACAAACAATAAATGAATCTAAATATCGGAACCTGAATCTGCATCGGAACCTGAACCGGAACCTGGATCTAGTCAATTCTCGTCCGAATGATGTCATACAGCATTTGCATACGCATCCGACCGGCGTCATCGGCACTCCTATCCAAAAACGGCTTGTCGATGGACCGGTCGTGCAGGCACATCATCGTGAAGACACCGCAGTCGGGATTGATCTGCCGCGGCATGTTCCTGTCGAGCTCCGTTGTCCACTGGGAGCGCGTGAACCTGCGTCGGTCGCATGAATAAATGTGAAGAAAGTTTTAAAAGGTTTCCGTTCCATAAGACTTACGGCAGGCCTGCAGTCGCGCTTTCTTGCTCGGCCCAGTTCAAGAGTAAATCACAGACCACCGTCCGCTCCGTGGTTAGTGGGAGTCCCTGCGCGGGGGTGGGTTGGGGTTTTGAGTATCTGGCCATCGAGATCCCAACTCCAACACCATCGCTTACCGGTGCGGAATCGTAGTGGATGATCTTGTGCTTGACAAAGTCAATCTCGGCGGACGTCCAGTGCTGGGAGTCGTCATGGATGGGCATCAGGATGCAGTCGATGCCCTGGACGAGGATAGACGCACCCGACTTGCAGCGGGAGAAGACCTGCACCGCTCCGTAGTTGTACGTCTTGGCCTTCTTGATTAGCACAGTCACCGGGTTGTTGTCGCCCTGAGCGACAACGGTGTACCCGTTGGGTACCCGGCGGGCCTTGTCGAGAGGAATGTGGTGGTGCTCACCGTCCTGTGGTTTTGGCGCGTTGACATTGAGGGTTCATTGTTCAAGGGGCACAACAACCACAACAACGACACCATGTGTATTTACCAGGTACAGCTTGTTCCAGAAGTAGGGCGGGAAGATGTAGCAGCGCTTCGTGGACGGCGTGGCGTACTGCAACCGCCGCGCCGTGCGGACCTGAAATGAAAGAGTATGCTAGTGTATGTCATGAAGATCAAGGTCATCAAGGTCATCAAGGTCATCAAGGTCATCAAGGTCACCGAGGTCAAGAGATCAAGAGATCTGCTACGTACCATCAACAGCTCGATGTAGAACGTGATGACCGATGCACTCACATATACCCGCCAGTCCAGCGTTCTGAGATCCATGAACGTGATGGGTATATTGATGCTCTTGTCCGTGAAGAGTTGCTTCTCGACGACCAGCTTCTGGGCGTTCGCGTTCTGCAGTTGTAGAGATCGTTTGGGATCGTGAGTAGAGCATGAGTATAGAGCATGAGTAGAGCATGACTAGACTACACGTACCACGCGTACGTCGTTTCCAAACACACTGAACCATGCCCCGCGCTCGGCGTCAGTAACATCAGGCCGCATCATGATCTGCACCGGCATCTGCGTCGCCGCTGCCTCTCTGGCACGTCTCTGGACGTCTCTGGACGACACGGTGCCGCGATCCGTGAAGTGCATCGTGTACCGCTTCGCCACGAGCATGCCCCGCATGGACCCGATGTCGTTCTGGTACAGGCACGTCGTAACGTGAAAGCTCTCGATCTCAAGCAGCTGCGTGGTCACGCTGGATGGCCCGCGGTCGAGCATGGGAGCGACGGTGGGTATGAACCCGTCGGGCGAGTGCACCTCCGTCACGACGCGCGCCAGGGAGTCGTCGATCTTCAGTGTCGGGAGCAGGGCACCGCTGATGAAGTCTGCGCCTTCGACGGCGAACGCATTTCGCTCACACGACATGACGATGAAGACCGACTTGGGTCGCACACGGACCTCGCCGTCGACCAGACGCAGTTCCGCGATCTTGATAATGAGCGGTGTATCACGGCGATAGAGCGTCACAGACGACGCGATGCAGACGTCCTTCTCAAGGACATAGAGTCCGCAAAAGTCTGCGTTATTAGATCGCTTGCGCCTTACGGACACCACGACACGATCCTGTTTGAAGAATGACAATTTGACATGTGGACACGAGACTTTGTGCGCCTGGAGCCGCAAGAAGACTTACCAGGACGGTTGCGTTGTCGGCGTTGACATTCTTTTTGAGGACAGTGACGGCGGCCATGATTTCGCTACCGAGTGTTGTGAGTGTATTATCGCTCGTCGGGGATTAAGAATAAGAAGTATCGCGATTTGGTCTTCAGGCTATAAGTTCCATCAGATGACGTACGGCATTTCGATTCTGGATTTTAAAACAATGGCACCGACTTCGGGCAGGAAAAATGCATTTACAATACACTACTTATGATCTTTATTGTCACTCTCTTTACATGGGACCCCAAATAATGAATCCCAATGTCGGCCGCCGTAACCACTCACAAGTCTTGGATGGCTTTCCTCATGGAAGATGACGAGCCGCCGCAACGCCCCGAGGATCACCCGCTCGTGCGTCTTGCTCAACTCGCTGGCGAGGTTCTCACCGCGAGATCATTATCCATCAAAACCCAGGTCAAGAAGAATCTCTATCAGTCGGCACCTCTGCTGCCTGCTGTCAACTTTGTGGCGCCTGTGAACTTGGCGTCAACCTCGGACAACGACGACCCGATCGATGCTCCTCCAGACGACGACGACGACGACGAAGACGAAGAAATAGTGGATTCAGACAGCGACGACGAAGAAGAATACTCAGCGGAAGCGTCTCCTTCTGAGGAGGACGACAGTGACGATCCGGACTTCACGGACGACGACTTCACTGACCGACGACGTGGACTTGCCCGGGATCGAGGAGGTCGGAAAGGAGAGGGCAGTGGCCGAGGTCGTCGTGGCCGAGGTCGTCGTGGCCGAGGTGGTCGGGACCTAGAAGGCAGTGGCCGGAGTCCTGGAGGCAATGGTCGGGGTCGAGGTCGTCGTGGCCGAGGTCGTCGGGACCGAGAAGGCAGTGGCCGGGGTCCTGGAGGCAGTGGCCGAGGGGACGCAGTTGCAGATATGAGTACGGCGCGCGGGAGAGGGCAGACGGGGCGTGGGAGGGCGGGGAGAGGTGCCAAGCGTCAGAGAACCACCATCTGAACGTGACGTGAGATGAGGGAAGATGGGGCCTGACGTACAGAGCCGTACATATGGGCCTACCAGCCCTTTTTATGTGTCGCCGCTGTCAGTATCCGTGTTTATCTCTTACGCATCTTCCTCCAGAAATGAACGAGGACACTGTGTGGTCGAAGCTGACTGCGGCGTTTACTCCAAGAGCGAGTCTCACTGTAAAACGCAAGCGGACGGGTGATGTCTTCAAGGTGGTCACTGTTGACAGCACCCAGAACCTTGCTACGCTGCAAGAGCTGAAGGCCATATTCATAAGTCGCGCAGCCAAGAAGTACAAGGTCTCGACCGACAAGGCCGCGATCATTGTCACTGAGAAAGAGATCTGCGAGGCATTCGAGTACCAAACAGAACCCGTCACGTTGAAGGCGGCTGCAGCAGAACAGCCGTTGTCGCCGAGGTCGCCGAGATCTCCCTTGACTCCGCCGACGCCGCCGACTCCGCCGACTCCGCCGACTCCGACGCTCCTCGGGCGAACGGGGTGCCCGGTCAAGGTCGGCAAGACGTCGAACGACGTCTGCGCCTTCCTGAACCTGGTGTCTCCCTTGAACTTCCCGGTCGGTGACGCGCAACACATCAGTGACCACACCTCGGAGAAACACGGGGTGCCGCTCACGATGCTGCGAGACGTCATGGCGCAAGCAAGACTCCAGGTGCCATCGGCAGAGACAGCGAGCACGAAGAACGACTTTACGCAGATCGTAACGAGGGCCGCCAAGGAGTATGGCGTGTGTCGGCGCTGCGCGAGCGCATTCCAGCCTTACTTGATGTACCTGGGACCCATGGACACGTGCGTGTCATGCTTTCAGGCAGCGGGCAACAAGGGGAAACTGTTCTGCTCGGATTGCCACCTCTCGTTTGGGACTGATCGCCCGAAGAAGACCTCCATCATCTCGCGGGTCATGCGCCCGCTCGAGTACATCTACTACCAGCGCTTCATGATGACGTTCCGCATTTGGTGCGAAGGACGCATGCAAGCGAGCGACGACAGCGGCAGCAGTGAGAAGGCCGTTGACATCATGTTGAGCATGAGCAACAAGACGGAATCCCTGATCTTGGGTCTGGAGATCGTTGACTCGTGCGCGATGACCCCGAAATCGTTCGGGGAGAAGGTCACGCAGCTCTTTACGCAGGCGCAAGCGCACAAGAGGAGCGGCGTCGAGCACGCGCGGAGTGCCCTCATTGTGTGGTTCAGAGAGACGCGGAAAAACTGTGCTGGAACGGGCTACCTGTATCTGCGCGAGTGGGTCACGATGGTCATCGAGGAGCTGCAGCACCTTCCGGAAGACAAGGTCTTTCTCCTGGTCCTCGACACGCTGGGACAAACGCAGGTCGGGGAGGTTAAGAAGGGGAGCGAGAAGAAGACGAAGAGGGGGGGCGAGAGGAGCGAGGATGGCGGCGCGCTGACGGCGACTGCGCTGACGACGCAGCTCAGGATGGCTGCTGGCGACCGCAAGAGTTACGATTTTTCGGGGTGGTGTGTCCAGGGATACAAGCGACCCGTCGATGGGATCAAGAAGCAGCCGTACCTGGTGTACGCAAGCAAGCGGCCTACTGATGTCATAAAGATCGACGCGTCGGTTGCTGTGTCCGCGGATAAGTTGCGATCTGTGTGCGTCGTGTGAGTTGTCGATGGCGAGTGTAAGTGGCGAATTTCTCGCATCTCACAATCTCGGATGAACCATCTCGGATAATCTCTGATTCGGAGGTCACTTGATAATCTCTGATTCGAGGTCATTTTGGTAACGCCAAACCACAGCATTCAGAAAACATAGTGGCGGCGATGATAGAACTGCCTGTACCCGGGGAACATTACACTCTAAAGAGCAAACCTCTCATCATTCAAGTGAACCGTGTTCTACACGATCACGACAAGCACGTTGTCGAGGTCGCAAACATGTACCAGATGAATCAGGAAGAACCATCGATGGTGTACAAGAAGGCATACACGCCCGGCGTGTTGGTCGAAATTCAAGACCTCGACCGTCAATGCCGTGTGAAGCGGGCCGTGAATGGTCTGGGTCTGGACAAAGCCAAGACCGACAGTGAGGAGGAGATGGAGGTTGTCGCGCAGATGGAGTTTGTCGAGAAGGCGGCCACACCGCATCTTCGCGTCCTCCACCCATACCACGACGTGTACGCGTGGTTCTCGGTCAATTTCGCCCAGTAAAGTTCATGGACCTCATCAGGATGACTCAGGAAGGATAATGCCACCCCGCCGCTTGACTGCTGTCCTGCTGCATCAAGGAGTCCACTATGATGCCCGACAAATACACTTGTGTCTCTTTACGATCCTGTTGCAAAGAGAACGGTCCGCGTCGGATATTGAGGAGGATCGAGTTGCTGTGATGCTCTTGATGTCGGATGTAGAGTCCAAATATGTCCTGCAAGCGATCGCTGCTTTTGTCGAGTGCACCGGCATCCTCATTGTCATGAGCGATGATGTCGAATCAACAATCTCGAGTTATGATGCCGTTCTGTGCATGGAGGTGGACTGCATCGTCATTGGCCCGCTGGCCCGCATTTTCAACCTCGCGGCAGCAACAACCCTGACGGATTGTTGGATCACAACATCCCGCTTTCACGACGACGGGTCCTTGGGCGCACGCGTGTTGCAGGCTAGTCGGCCTAGTACAGCCAATGCAGTCAATAGTTTTGGGTGCGGCGAAGAATGCGTCGCAAGCGCGCAGCTCGATTGGCTCGTCTGTAAATTTGACCCGGATACGTTCCGACCCGACTCGACTGTGATCATAGAACTCCTAAACGGTGGACAACACCGTACGGATGTTCTACTGCAGTGTATGCACGTTGCGGAATGGAGTGTCCCGTGGCGGATCCACAACGTTGCCGGCCTGGACTACGTGAGTGACTTTGGGTCGCACGTATTTTCGAGAGCATGCGCCAAGGTCTTGGGCGTCAGGCTCGGCGAAGCGCGCGTGTGTCTGTATGGGTCGCTCGGGGAGTACAGTGCACTGACTGACAACCATGTGGTGCGCGTCCAGGATGTCCAGGATGTTCCGAGATTCAAGCAGGGAGTTCAGAGTCCCCAGGAAGATCAGGGAGTTCAGAATGCCATGCATAGGAACAGCAGCATCGTCATCGTCCCCAGGTGCGCGCTGGCGTTCATGCGAGACAGCAGCATGGATATGGCATTCCTTGGCAGCGCCGCATTCCAAAGGAATGAACAGGAACTGCTCGCCGACCTGTCCAGTTGCTACCGGATGGTAAGACCGGGGGGCTGGATTGGAGGGGCACGTTGGGATGCTTGGATGTTCTCGGTCGTGCGCATTTTTTGTCGCATGCACGGCTTGCGGGTGGAGCACGTGTTTGTCGGGTCGAGTCTTGTTGGGTCGAGTGAGGCATACAGCATCTTCATGGTGCGCGTACCCTGCATCTGCGTCAAGCCGATGCTCACAGGGCACGAGAAGGAAGAAGCTTGTTCAGATGGGCACGAACATGTAGGGTGGCATTAACAAGATCACTGAGACGGCAAGGGCCACCGAGAAACACGCGCGGATGCCTCGCAGGCCGTCATCGTGGTACCGCAGGCACCGGGCATTGTTGCACTGGCGCTGTGTGACCCACGCAATGGCCAGCGACGCAATAAACGCCATCTTCCAGCTGATCAAGGTGTCAAAGAGGACAGAGGTCATGAGAGCCCTGATGCCGACCCACGGCGTCTCGATGAATCTGCCAAAGACGAGGTACACGAAGAGGAGGATGAGGCCACACAGCAGGAGGTCGATAATGAACACGTACAGCAAGACGAGCTCGAGTCGCGGCGGCTTCTGTTCCCCCTTGAGGTACATGGTTTCGATGAACTGGTCCTGCGCAACCTTTTCGCCAAAGTAGAAGACGAGCCACAGCATGAGCGCGTGAACAAACTTGACTGTGAAGATGACAAACAAAGGAATTAAGAACGTCATCTTCTTCTCGCTACACTCTCGCTCTTTCTCTTACACTCGTGACAGCAAAAATGTTACACCTGTTCGTGAGCGTCCGCCGTCTCTTTTCGAAATGCACCCTGTCGATCGACGGCACCTTGCGTGCCATGACATGGACTTCTCGGTTTCTAAAGTGTCACATTATTCACTTGACAGAGTGTAACACAAGAGAGACAGATAAGAGATGGCTGCCGCTGCGGAGTCGCTGTGCTTCAAAAAGATCGTCATGAAGTTTGTGCGTGAACATCCGTGGCTTGTGGCCGTTCACTTTACATTGGGCGTAATCCTCACGCCCTTCTCGGACATCCTCATGCCGCACCTCTACGGCAAACTCATCTCATCCGTCGAGAAGCAGTCCGGGTACGTGCGCTCACTGGTCTTCCTTATCAGCGCGCTGGTCGTGCTGCACGCGGGCAACTTTCTGAAAGAGTACATGGACAGCGAGACGCAGCCCAAGCTCTTTGATTACGTCAAGACGCGGATGATCGAGGCCCTGCTGGACAAGTACGATGGCTCCCTCATCGAGCCCAACACCGGTCAGATCGTGTCCAAGGTGGTCCGCTCGCCTGAGATCGTGGCCTGGTGGACTTCTGCGATCATCGAGTACTTTATCCCACAGGTCTTTGCGTTCATAGTCGCGCTCGGGTACTTTTTGTACTACGACGCGCCCCTCGCTGGCCTGCTCATCTTTCTGGTCATCGCCACCATCCTGCTGCTGGTGCTGTCGCCCACGCAATGCGTGCGCCCGGCGATCGTCCGCGAGCAGGCGCTCGATAACGTGCACGAGGCTGTCGATGACGTCCTGCGGAACCTCATATCCATCTACAGCAGCGATACGGGTTCCGAGGAGCTCGAGCGCATGCACGAGTCGGGTAAGATATTCGGCATTGCCAACCGGAACGCCATCAAGTGCCTGCTCAAATTCAAGGCCATGGGCATTCCCCTCGTGCTCCTATTCATCAGTCTGGTGGTAATCCGCTGCTGCTACCTCATCCAGCGCAAGCGCATGACCACCGGCAACTTTGTGTCCATTTTTATGATCACTTCGTCGATGGTGGGCACCCTCCTGTGGCTCGTGTCCATGATCAAGGGGTCCACCCTGGACATGGGCACCATTGCCGACGCGCAGTCCATCTTCTCGCCGGGGGTCGACCCCACGACCGACGTCTGCACGGATGCGGCGACTCGTCGCATGGCGCAGGCGCAGCGACCGCCCCACCTCAACGGCATCGGCTTTCACAAGCTGACGTATCTGCACCCGGGTGCAGCGCAGGGGAGGGAACCGGTCCTACAGAATGTGTCGGTCCATTTTGAAGAAAGCGAATGCACGATCATTACAGGGACGATCGGCTCGGGCAAGAGCACCATGTTGAAGTTGCTCATGGCATTCATCCGGCCTTGCTTCGGTGACCTGTACGTGTCTGGCAGCTGGTACTCGGACCTTCACCCACGCTCCATACGCCGACAGGTGGCGTACATGCCGCAAGATGCGGTGCTCTTTGACAGGACCATCCTGGAGAATGTTACATACGGCAGCCGCGGAAAGTCGGAAGACGACGTGCGGGTGCTCATTGATCAGCTCGGGGTGGGGCAGGAGTTCGTCAACATGTCTAACGGACTCCATACCTCGGTCGGCAAGAACGGCTCAAAGCTGTCGGGCGGCCAACGACAGTTGGTGTGGTTCCTCCGTATCATGCTCAAGAACCCGCGATTCATCGTCTTGGATGAGCCTACCGCGTCCATGGACGTCGCCACGCGACAAGTCCTCATCAGCGCGCTGTCCAAGATCATTGAGACCAAGCAAAAGACGATCCTGATGGTCACACACGACCAAGAACTGCTGGCGCTCGCGACCCGACGCGTCATCCTCGAGTCTTCTTAGGGTTTAGGGTTTAGCCCAACTGCAGCAGGTCTTCCGCCGTCATGTACGGCTGATGCGAGTCCGCTGCACTGGGCCAGCGCCGCTTGCAGTACTGCGCCCACCGTTGCGTCATCATAGGTGGTGTTGCATCTCCGATGCTCTTGTAAAAGTTGACGACCTCCGGGTCGGCGGGGACAACGCGTCCATCCCAATCCACGATCTGGAGTCCGTCCAGCGTGCGCGCGCGACTCAGGGCAACATATGCCTGGCCCGGCGCAAACATGCCCTTGAGGGACACCTGCACCGCGTCCAGGGTCACCCCCTGGCTCTTGTGGATGGTCATGGTCCACGCCAGCTTCAACGGCAGCTGCTGCCGCCGGAACGCTGTAGCTCGGATCGTCTTCTTGCCCGCCGTGAGGCTCTGCTGCTGGTACTCAAAGGTCACTGGCATGATAGGAATCTCATGGCCGTTCACAAAGCGCACCACCGGCACCACCACGTTGTTGTTGAGGAAGTTGCTGCCGCCGGAACGCCTGTGACTTGTTGTGACTTGGTGTGAAGAAGGCACTGTGACGAAATCCGTTATGACACCGCGACTGCCGTTCACAAGGCCGGCGGACGGGTCCAGGTTCTTGAGCAGCATGACCTGAGCGCCGACCTTGAGCTCCAGCACACGCGCCACCAGCGCGTCCAAGCTTGACTGCTGCTGACCTTCTTTGCTTGGTGTCGTACTTTGAGCCGTAGATTGATCCTCAGACGAGTCGACGACGTCCTCCGACGTGTCCATGGCCTGCGACACGATGGCCTCCCCCGGGAGGGCTTCCAGCTCTGCCTTGTTGATCCTATCAACATCGACGTTTCGTGCGTAAATGCGCGTGGGTTTAATGCCCGGCGCACAGATGATCTCTCGCTTGCACGACGCGACCAATGACGATATCACGGTCGATGCCTCGGTGCTGTCGCCCATGCGGATGGTGTCCAACATCTTGGCAAACTTCTCGTCGGTTTGGCGAAAGATGTGCGTGAGGAGGACGTGGTCCCCCGGCATGAACACCGTGCTCCACGACGGCGCCTGGAAGGCGTAACCGTAATTGATGAACGCATCCGGCGGCAGCGCCTCAAGTGCGCCCTCGTCAACTTTTGAAACGGGTGGCAACTGGAAGAAATCGCCCGCGAGGATGAGCTGCAGGCTGCCGGCCGGCCGGTAGTTCCGCCGCACCTCTCGCAGCATGTGCTCCATCAGCTCAAAAAACTCTGCAGACATCATGCTGCACTCGTCGATAATCAGGACACGCAGGCGCCGCAGACGCGCTATGTTGTCGCGGCGGAACATTGCCCGGAAGTCCTTGTACACGTGCGGCACACGCAAGCCGATGCCCGCGTTGAGTGTGGTGCCGTCAATGTGTGTTGCCGCAACGCCGGTCATTGCAGTCACTGCAACAACCTCCCGGAACTGCGATGCGCCATACTTGATGCGTAGCTTATTCAGGATCGCGTTCAACAAAAAGGTCTTGCCGGTGCCGGCGCTACCCGAAAAGAACACATTGCGCCCTGCAAGCACCTTGTCGAGAACCTGCTGTTGCTTTGGATCCAGAGGATACTCAGACATTCCGTCCATTTCTACCCATCGGGGGAGGGCCGATGGGGACGCCTTTATGTGCCTTTCTTCGTCACGAAGAGGAGCCTCTTCAGGGTATGTTTGGACGGCGTGACCAGCTTGAGCAGGCAAGTGTTCATGTCATCGACAATGTCACTGTTCTGCTGGCGTATTTCTTTCAGCTTGAGTTCAATGTCGCGCATGGCGCGTTCCTGTGTCCTGGTGAGGTGAGTCAAGTTGTCTTGAATGCTCTTTCGGCATACACTCTTCGTATCGGTAGATAGACCCCGTCTGGTTGCCCGGATCTTTGTTTTTTTGTTGGTGCGACCTGTCTGCTGCCGTACTGTTGTCCCTCTACTGCTCATTCTACTGTTCTTGGTAGCATTGGGGTCCTTAGCCTTCGCCTTAGTCTTAGCCTCAGTCTTCGCCTTAGTCTTAGCCTTAGTCTCAGTCTTAGCCTCAGTCTTAGCCTCAGTCTTAGCCTCAGTCTTAGCCTCAGTCTTAGTCTTAGACTGAGTAGTAGGCACATGTGTAGTAGGTACATTATTGGTAGGTACAGTAGTAATGGGTACATTATTGGTAGGTACAGTAGCAGGGGAGAGCTGTGCATCGGCCGGGCTGCGCAATCTGACTAGGGTCGGGACCAACCTGCTGCCTTTGGGCGGCGAAAAGCGGATTGGCTCGGGTTGTCGTGTTGTACTAGATGCTGCTGTAGGACTTGCATGCTGTGGCTGTCTGGTGGTGACCTGAGGATGCTGCTGCGGCTGTCTGGTGCTGACCTGAGGGTGCTGCTGTGGCTGTCTGGTGACTTGAGGTCTGGTACTTGATGGTCTTGTTGCTGCTGTCCTTGGTGTAGTAGTAGTAGTAGTACTTGCCGCAGGCGCAGACATTGGTTTCTGCTGGACCTGCGGGCTCTTCTGAGTTGATCTTCGCAGCCCGATGAAATTGAATATTGAAGGCTCCTGCGGCTGCGGCTGCTGCGGCTGCTGCTTCTTGGGCGGCAGCCATTGATTCGGTGGATAGCGATTCATCTCTTGGTTTCCAAGAGAGGTTTTCAACGTCGACCCTACTGTCGAGCTTGATTATTAATTTGCAGTTACACAACAAGACGTGTGCTAGAGAAAGCGACAAGAGAATGGCGTTCAATGCTGCGTATTACATGTACCTGAATCCAACGCTGGGGGCATACTGTAATGTGGCGTCTCTTGCCGACGCCCAATCCGTCTACGACTCTTGGGGTTCATCGCTCCCCACCACGGTCCCCACTGCGCCAGAGGCTTGGAACGCCGATAGTTACCTGGTCCTCAACCGTGCCAGCCTCGACCGATTGAGCCTCTTGAATCGCGCCGTGCGCAATGGGCTCGTGTTGAGCGGCCTGTCCGGACGGACCGGAAAGTACCTGCCGCTCATCGCCGAGAGCGTGCATACCATCGCGTCCAACGCATTCGCAATCAGCAGCAGCAACAGTAACAACATCGACCTTACACGTATCCTGCAGTGCAACGACTACATCAAGCTTGCGGCGGACACGGACGCTCGAGCGCCCGAGGTCCTGACGACCCGGGTCATCGAGGTCAGCGCAAATGTCATCAGGACGTCCGACTCGGTGCGAAACGGCGCGGGAGGCGCGACGTACACGCTGGTGGGCCCGGAGATCGCCGACGCCCGTCGCGTCGCACTCGCGGATGCGGCACTGCGGTCCTCCGCGGGGTGCAACGATGTCTACAACGCAGCGACGCTGCAGGAACTCAAGACGTTTGACTTCAACCTCTACAAGCTCCTCTATTACGATGCCAAGTCCATGACGGTGGAGGACGCGTACGTGGATTACCTGAACCGGCGCGCCTCTGGCAGCAATTACAGGGTGCGCTCAGGGGACGAGGTGCTCTCCGCGACCGCCCTGGCAAACACCGGCCTCGACACCGGTCTTGCTGTAGGCACTGTCTTCCAGATCAAGCCGGGCACCGTCTTCAAATGGCATGATGCCACACTCCTGGGTGTCACATCGGCACCCGGAAGCATGCCGAGCGCTTGCAATGCGGTGCAGCAATCACAGACCATGCAGACAGAGGCTGGTGCCAAGGCGTACATCGAAACACGCCTCGTCTCACCCCTGTCCACTGTGACGGCTTCATCGGTGACGGCGAGCAACCTGTACATCGGGCCGGCGACCCTGCAGTCGCTGTCTCCCACGACTCTGTCGCTGTCTGGCATTCAGGACATGTCGTGCACGGGAACAATCACCGCCATGGGTTTCAAGGCCCTATCAGACCGGCGTGAAAAGTACGACATTCGCATGGAACGCGTCAGCCAGCAGGTGCAGGACCTGAGGCGCCTGAAGCGGGTGCGGGTGGCTCAATATCGGTTCGAAGGAGACGCGCGCGGCACGCATCGGAAGGGTGTGATCGCTCAGCAGCTACTTAAAGAATTCCCACATGCAGTGGATGCCGTCAAGAGATGCGTCGTCATTCCTGGGGCGCACGTTAGCACTTCGGCGTCGGCGCTGGGGCACTTGCGTGTCAGGCACGTTCTGGGCACTTCTAAGAACTCGCTAGAAAGCCTGACGAGATGCATCCGTGCGCACACGACATGTGTTCTCCACTACGTGGGCGGCCACGCCGAGACTTTGGAGATCCAGAGCGTAGCGTACGAGCGGCGGCGTCGATCGTTCGACATCGTCATGCAGCGCCCGCCGCTCGTATGCAGCAACGCTCTCGAGATCCACGAATTTCACCTCATGAAAGATGTCAAGGTCGTCGACTACGAATATATATTGATGGCGGTCTTGAATGCAGTCAAGGTTCTGGCGCGCAGGGTGCCGCCGTACGGGAAATTGCGCCGCCGTACGGCTGTCATCCACCCTTAAGTCATCTTCAAAGTCTCAAAATCATCATCATCAGAACATCAGAAATGGAGCGCACCTCGGAATCTCTGGTGATCACCATCATATGCACGCACTTTGCAGCAGACGCTGACGTCGTCAAGGAAATCCGCAGACGGCTCCACGGCGTGTCCAGGTCCTTTCGAGATGCTGCCCTCCCTGACAGCCGGCTGGGGCAACTCCGTGCACTCGTGCCGATCGTGGTCGCACACGCCGCGCAGCTGCGAGACAAGGTCGCGGCCTTGTACAAGCGGCACGCGGTCTTCAAAGACGCACCCCTGACGACTGCATGCGGTATCATCTGGGGAGACACAATTCGCGATGATTCAGCGCAGCTGCTCCCGGAATTTCCGCAGCTTGCCTCTGCGCGCCGGTACTTCTCGGAATGGGAGATCGAAGCGACGCTGCTGGGAGAACGCGAGTTTCTTGTTGACCTCGGCGGTGCTCGGGACGCGTGGCGCCGCAGCCAGCGCATCGGCGGGACAGGCGGCGGCAGCAGCTTGTCGGAGCAGCAACTTTTCAAGCTCGGTCTCGAGATCTACATCGATGCCGTGCTTTCTGAATCTTTGCGCTGGCCGCCGCCGCACATCGTTGTCGGCTACCGGCGTGTCTATTCTGTTTATCCGGCGCATCTACAGCGCGCCTATGACCATATCAGGTCACTCTTCATGTTGTTTCTTGACTTCTCGACCGCATTCCTCGACGTCGTCATGGACCCTGGAGTGACACCTCAAGACGTACAGATTGAGCAAATAGACGGCTACATTCGCATCGCGCTCATCTCATCTGGTTCGTCGTTCCTTACAATCGAAGATGCGGCCGCAGTCTTCTCCAGGATCATGTGCGGACGCCTCCGCAGCCACCTGCGTCCGGGAGCGCAACGGCTGGATCTCTTTTCTGTCTTTGAAACTGCTCAGCAACTCTTCGATGTCGTCGGTTCGGTGCGGGCGGTGGTGCGGGCGATATACATGGCTCACCAGGAATTTCGGGATCTACCGGTTGAGATTTGTTTACCAATGCAGGACTTCGTTGAGAATTGTGGGGACGCTGGGAAGATTGGGGATGTGCTCGCGAATGCCATACGGTATCTCATTTGGTAGCTCATTTCTCTAGTGTAAACCTCTGCATCTGCCTCTTTCCACTGCTACCGCGCTACTATCTTTTCTTCAGTTATAGCAACAAAAGCTTATCTTGTCGCTCGACTCGTCCTCCTCATGGCGTACCCCCTCACCATTGCGGGAAAGATCGCAGCGGGAATCTCCGTGTTTCTTCTTGTCCTATGGGTATTCTCGATCTATGTTGGCACACGTGACTTTCTGTGGACGATCTTTCTGGGGCTCATCATCGGCAGCCTGCTCTTCCTCACCATCGTGCACGATATCAACTGCACCTTTCTTGGTAACTGCACCGTCTGGGGCTGGGCCAAGACCATCTTCTTGATCTTAACGACACTGATGCTTCTCGTCTCTGTAACCGCGGCACATAAGATGCAAAACTTCTTCTTACATCAGCAACAGACTATGTCAGGCCTTCTCCCACCATCCCTGATGGCGTACCCGAACAGCCCTTCACAACTACAACTCGTGTAGAAACTCAGACCTGTGCGTTGAAATGGAGGAGGCGAGTCAATGCGTCACATAATACCGCCAATAAATATGCTGTACTCACCGAGAACGCTGGAACCCATGGTCTGATGGTCTGATGAAGTGAATCAGTCGAACGCCTGCAGTGCGATCTTGTAAAAGCTCATGTGGCGCGCGGCATAGTACTTGAGTCCCTCGATGACGCTGGCATCGTCCAATTCATTTGTTGATGAACACTGCATCGCTCGCCCAAAGTGCTGCATATGGAATGCATGAAGACCTTTCCGCACAATCGCGGTGACCACCGTCGTCGTCTGCATCATGATGTCCTGGACATCCTGCTGGACATTCGGATCCGTCTCACAACCTAACATCGTTTCCAGCCTATCTAAAAAAGACTCCAAATTCTCGCGCTGCGGCTGCTGCGGCCCCGTAAACGGCACCGGCTCCTGCG
>BDDC01000866.1:3370-19046 GCA_001662425.1 Chlamydomonas sphaeroides | reverse complement strand
GCTGCCACGACTCCTGCGGCTGCTGCCACGACTCCTGCGGCTGCTGCCACGACTCCTGCGGCTGCTGCGGCCCCGTAAACAGCACCTGCTGACACGACTGCTGCGGCTGCCCCGTGAACAGCCCCGGCGGTTGCGCCTGCTGCCCGACCGACGACATAGCCTCCTGCGGCCACGTGAACAGCCCCGGCGGTTGCGCCTGCTGCTCGACCAACGGCTGCGGCTGCTGCATCCTGTACGCCCCCCCTTGCAGCTGTATAAAGAACTGCTGGACCGCCATGACCTGCTGGTGTAGCGGCAACTCAATACCGAGCTGTAAGCAATCCCGTACAGATACGAGAAAATCCGACGGCTGCTCCTCCTGTGCGTCCGCCTCCAGCTTCTTCTGCTTCTTCTGCTTCTTCCGCTCCGCCTCCTGCTTCCGCCAGGGAAGCAAGTGTTGCTGCAGCGTTTGTGCGATCACCATCTCGTCGTACTCCTTGACCCAGTCCTCCAAGGTCTTCTCCGGGAGGGGGGTGTGCGTGGCATTGCTCTCATTCATAACGACGTCTCGTACGCGGAAGAAGGCTCTTTTTTGCCCGGACACGGCCGGTAGGCAGGCAGACGCATACGCCTTGAAGAAGACGTTGATCTTTGATGGCTGCGAGACCCATTGAAGAAAGCTCTGTTTAAAAGTGGCTCCACTGTCCAGCAGGTGTTTCGGGAAGCCCACTTCCTCGGCAATCTCCCTCAGAACCCGCTGAACCTCGGCGACTCGAGGGTGGGTCGTGACAACGATCTCCTTGTGTAAAAAATTTGGACTGCCGGACTTTGAACGTATGAACTGCACAAGATCGCTCCGATCTAACAAGCTTGACAGATTAATTTGTTCTGGCTTGCTTGACTTGCGACTAGACGTGCTAATGTCCGTGTCTGAGGAACGTCTCTTCAAGGAATTCTTCATGGAAACTGCATCTCGACATTGTGACAAGACGCAAGAATGATGCATATATATTTACAGAGAGCTCTTGTCGTACAACTGTCGTACAACTGTCGTACAACTCTTCGGCGACTGTCGATCCTCTCACACGACAAACAGACACTCGATCCTCTCACACCTCGAACACATGCGGTCATTCTTAGCAAATGAACTTGCTGACCTTGTGCATCAGCCACTCCGTCGCGGAGGCTGCTCCTTTCTGCAGCTGGTCAATGTCCGCCTTCATCATCTCCTCGAGATCTGAAAATACGCTGCTCTTCAAGACGTGCGTGCGGACGACATTCTCGACATCCGGCATGGAGAGCCCGTAACAGTTGATGAATCGCTGTATCTCGGCCTGGATGTGCGCGTTCAAGGCGGTCTCGATCTTTCGCTGCTTCTTCGTTGGCGGCGCCTCCTCCTCCTCCATCTTTTCCTCGTCCTCCTCCTCCTCCTCCTGCTTCTCCTTCTTCTTCTTTTTTCTCGTCTTTGGCGGCGCCTCCTCCATCTTCTCCTCGTCCTCCTCCTCCTCCTCCTTCTTCTTCTTCTTCTTTCTCGTCTTTGGCGGCGCCTCCGCCTCCTCCATCTTCTCCTCGTTGTCCTCCTCCTCCTCCTCCTCCTTCTTCTTCTTTCTCTTCTTTAGCGGCGCCTTCTCTCCATCAGCCCCCTCCTTCTCCGCCGCGCGTTTCTTGCCGCTGCCCGAGTGCGCCATCTTATCGGCGGACAGGTCAGTGATCTCGTTGAAGGCGGGCCTGTCGTGCTCCCACAACTGCAGCCACCGGGTGAAGATGTCCTCAGGTAGCAGCGTGCAGCGTCGGCCGGCGGTGTTGTTGAGCTTGAAGGGCGCCATGTCGTGGCGTTGCACCAGGTCGTGGCAGAAGATTTGGTGCAGGTCGGCCTCCTTGCAATCCTTGGAGAGGATCTCGAGGATGGCCTTTCTCTTGGCACTGTCCGTCTTGCCAATCTTGATCTTCTTGAACTTCTCATGGTTCTGGAGGATCGGAAGCATCTTGGATAGCGCCATGGTCTTAGACGACGTGATGGTAGCGCTGCCATTCTTCTTGGCGATCAGCGCTTGATAGAATGGCAGGCGCTCGACGAACTTTGCAATGTGCACCACGACGTTCTGCTTCTTCTCCTTCTTCGTCTCCTTGCGATCCTCGTAATCCTTGCGATCCTCGTCGTCCTCGTCGTCCTCGTCGCCGTCGCCCACCTTGGGATCCTCCTCGCCCTCCTCGCCCTCCTCGCCATCATCGTTCTCATCGTTCTCATCGACCGTCGCAGTGTCCTCGTCGTGGACCATGTTCGATTTGCGGTGGTGTAAAGACTGTGCTAAGGAAGCATGAAAATCGGGATCTTGTGTCTGGACTATGTCGAGATCGTGGACTATGAGAAATCGTGGTCTATGAGAAATCGTGGTCTATGAGCATTCTGTGAAGACTCTGAGACTCTGAGACTCTACTATGAGCGTACTATGAGTACGACACTGAATCCGAACTCGAATCCGAACTCGAATTTGAAATTTCAGAGCTGGATCATCATGTCGTCGGGGACCGTAAAATTAGCTTTGTACTTGTTGAATCCAGGCCAATCCCATCGCTCTATGCGACGCATCGTACGTTGGTGTGGGCCATACATGTCGGTGGTTGTCATGACGGTGGTCGGTACCAGTTCAGGAACAGGGGCGTGAACGCGATCTTCTGGAAACATCCGGAAGACTTCGTCTTCGACACATTTCTTGATGCCGAGTATGCGACCCGGCGACCCATCATAATTTTCGCGTTCTTCCATGCACCTACTCACACCCAAGAGTGCGTCGACGTTGTAGTACCCCATGCTCATCGAATACTTGGCTCTCAGGGGTACAGCATCCCTGGGACCATTGAGAAGGGACCTACGCAGCAGTTCGGGCATGCGCTGGCCGAACATAGGAAGCGCTCGGCACGTATCATGCATGTAGAATATCCACGTGTACCCTCCCGACGAAAGCACCCTGTGACCGTCGTCAGGCTTGGAGGCCCAAATGAGGCCATTGCTGTCAACGTTACACCAGCGGCGGTGATAGGCCCGCACACCGGCGTCCAGACACTCGTCATGTTCAACTTCGGCCTCGCCGACGACAATGAATACGTCGGTTGGCGGTATGCCCGCCCGCAGCAGCGACGTGATCAAGGGGGGGCATGTATGGACGTGATACCGAGTACAGCTACTGACAACAACCGCGATCTTTGCGAGCGTCATGGATCCTCTATTATCGTACATGCATCTTGTACGACACCTCGCGACACATGCATATATATAATGAATTCTCGTCACATGAATGAGTTCCTTGTATCGTAGTCCGCTTTCACGTGTTGAGATGTACGTCAGCAACCTGTCTTACCTGTGCCACGATGAGAGACGTCGCAGTTCGTCGCAGTTCCAGACGTCGCAGTTACTGGATCAGCCGAAGAACGTCCGTTGTTTTCGACAGGTCCGTCCTATCAACTTGGACGCCGACGAGACGGTGGAGTACTTCAAGACGAACAAGGTCAGCGTATACGGCACCACACGGACGGCCACGAGCGTGCCCGTATCTGCGGTGGAATTCACGCGGGAGGATGTCCAGGTCGACAGGATGACCGTGCTCCGGAGGACGTTGGACGCATTGGAGAAGCTCCTGGACATGGACGGCGGGCCGTCCCAGGCGGCGGGCAGATCACAAGTCGAGCGTCTAGATCACAAGTTGACGTCCGAGAAGCTCCTTCCACACGTCATCTTGGAAGACTACCTGGTGAAGTCCTCCTCCACGGGCGACATTGGCCCCTACGCCAAGGATGGGCAATCCCTGTCGGAGCTGCCGGTGCCGGTGCAGGCCTTCGTCAAGGACATCACCTCTGTCGACGACTGCGGCATCCAGCCGCGGTACATGGAGAACGGGTGGTACGCGCTGCTCGAAGAGGATGAGCTCCACAAGATGCACTGCCGGTTCAACGGGATCTCTCCGTCCAAGCCGTGGATTTACTCGGGTGGCTGTGCAGTGGCCGCTAAGCACCTCGAGGACTCGTTCATGCATTTTTACAACATCAACGCCTGGATCCAGATGGACATCTCAAAGCTCGCCGTCGACGAGCAGGAGGTGGTCGCGTTTGCAATGAAGCACCTCACGCACCGCATCTGGCGATTTGACACCAAGTACGCGTCCTACGACGACATCAAACGTGCCGAGGATGTCGCTGCAAGCGGCACCAACGTCTACACGCAGGAGGCACATGCCATCAGGACGGCGGCGTCCGCCATGGCGACCCTGTTTCAGGCGGCACGTCCGGGACTGCCTGCGACTGCACTGCACGGAGACGGTGCATTCGTGATGCGGCGCTTCTACGACCGGAGAGATCCGGCGCTGGTGCAGGCGCCGGGTGTCCTGCTGGTGTCGTCTGCGGCGCACTGCGTGTCCGGGTTCTCGACGCTCAGCCTCGCGGCGAACCTGGCGCTGGCATCGTACGTACCGCAGTACATCAAGCTCTACTATGCGGCGTGTGCCGCTTATGGGAGGAACCACCGCCTACTTCACGGCACGGTCCTCACGACGGCGCTGTACCGCACCACCGCCAACGATGCCTGGAAGTCTCTCATCCAACAACTCGACCACGTGTACAACGCACCTCTGCCGGAGGACGACTTGATCGATGAGATGACGGTGAGATGAGGTCCTCCAAGGAAACACCTACACCGGCAATCTGTAGAAGAAACCAAAGAAAATGCTGACGCTCTCCTCCCGGATGTCCATCGCAGTTGGATCAGGCAGCCGTCATCCATGACCTGCATCTCGTCAAGGGCGACTGGTACAACCTGCACTGCGAGAAGTGCGGGCTGCCGCTGCCTGTGCGCGTCTACATGTATGAGATGTCTCAGGGGTCCAGGAACCAGAAGGAGTGCACGTGCGCCAAGTGTGCTCGGCAACATGGCTTCTTGACGGTGCTGTCACTGCCGGGGGTATTCTAGGAGCGTTTCTTGAGGAGCGATGCATAGAAAGATGGCAGAAAGCCGTTGTTTGTGTGTCCATCTTTATGGAGGATCTCGTGGAGGGTCACTTGGAGAGGTCGGCCCCGGTGAAACATTCCGGCCTTGCCGACAGTGTTGCTGGAGTGTGCAATGCATACAATGGTCTTTTCTGGCTCGAGTTGGAATAGCTTTTCGGTGAAGTTCTCAGTGAAAGACGCTTCTTCCGCACCCCGAGCATCCGCGGCGTGTGCATGTAAGCGCGCATACGCGCTTGTGTATGCAAGGGTCCCGTTGGTGGCATGATATGGTCCGTAGGGCCCGAACCGCCAAATGACGCCGCCCTGCTCTGTGAAACATATATCCATAATTGATGACCCAGCTATGGCAGGGAGAGCGGTGGACGCGGCATCCTGTAACATCTGTACAGCGTGTGACACGCGATCTGGCGGATAATAATCATCGTCATCCATGCAAACAATGATTGCACCCCGTGCCATGGCGTTCAAGAGGTTCCGCTTGGCACCGATGGGTGCCCCGTTTAGACCTTTGAGACCTTTCAGACATTTAAGATCATCGATATGGACGTACCGCAGCGTCATACGCGTGCTTTCGAGCTGCTCGCGGTACTTTGAGAGTGTCGCTGCATCCAACGCGCTTGGACTATCATCGAGCATCACGACCTCTATGAGGTGATGCGGATACGTCTGCGCAGCGCACATGTGAAAAAACGCAGGCAAGAATGCATGTCGACCACGGGTGGGAGTCACGATCGACACAAGCATCTCCAAATCTCCAAATCTCTCGATGCTCGTCGTACACCGATGCTCGTCGTACACAGAGATACAGACATAGACACTGCATATATACATATATACTTTACACAGCGGGGAACGAGTCTTCAAGAACGAGGAACGAGGCTTGACCGTGGCATCACGAGGAGAATAGAGATGTCTGCTGAAGCGATGCTCGAGCCTGATTCGAAAACCACGGCGTTTCACATTGAGCACAGCAACGTCGCCATGAAGGTCTCCCGTATGATCGGTCCGCATCTGGTACAGGTCCTGCGCAAGACCATGGCGTACATGGACCACACCGAGCACGCGCACACGGGCGTTTTCCTTGTGGTCGAGACGCCTGACGACGTCGGTGCCCTCTCGGGGATCCTGCAAGTTCTCAGTGACATCATGGACAAGACGGATGGCGCCGCCGTCGCGTCAGACGATATTATGTCTTCGGTGGTGCAATCGATTTGCACGTACCTGCCCGTGATTGTCGCGAGCCCCCTTATCCCGTGCGACGACGACGACGACGGCGGCGGCCGCGGCGGAGATGCCGAGGAAGAGAAGGAGACTGAGGATGGTCAAGGAGAGGACTTCAAGGACCTCAAGAACCTCAAGGACGCGTACTATTTCAACGTGTCGCGCTCCAAGAGAAGGCTGTGCACGTTCGGCTGTGCAAAGCGCTCGACCGGCACGGCGCTGCCCGAGCTCGTCGGCAAGCTCTTCTCCAGCCCTCTCATCAACGAGGTGGTCGTCAACGGCATGAAGTCGCTCGTCGACGACAACGCCTACGTGCGCAACTACTACGCGGACACGCGTCTGACATGTGTCTGTGTTGTGGACATGACAGAGTCCTCATCCGTCGACGGTGCCGGCGTGTACCCCATCGTCGTCACGGCTGACGGCAAGGAACTCGTCATGACCAGCGGCAAGATGACGGTCCACAACAAGGAGCAGGAGCTCAAAAACTACATGAACATCTACGGCAACTTTGACAACAACCGCACCTACATCTGTATCTACCGGTGTGGGGACGACATGGTCAACGAGGCGAGGTCCATGCTCTCCGCCGGATCTTCGGCGCCCGCAGACAAGAAGATGAAGAAGAAGAAGCAGGAGAAGAAGAAGCAGGAGAAGAAGAAGAAGGAGAAGAGCCCGACGATTTGCATCAGCATGGGCATGCAGGACTACCTCGAGGACAAGTGGACCCAGTTGCACAATGTAATGGCGGGATACGCGCAGCACCCCCACGTGCACCAGGCCCTGCGGCGCCTGGTCCGCCCCTACGCGGACAAGACGCAGCTTATCAAGGTCATCCTCACCACGGTGGGCCTACCCGTCATCTTGTCGGCGTACTTCAAGTAGAGCAGTGCGACTGGGCATGGAGCACTGCGACTGGGCATGGAGCACTGCGACTGGGCATGGAGCACTGCGACTGGGCATGGAGCACTGCGACTAGGCATAGAGCACTGCGACGATGTCGTTGAATTGACCCTTGATGTGGCGGAGGTCGTGCCATACCAGGCGCTGGTAGCCCTGTTCTCGTGCCAGGTCCATGAGCGTGTCGCGCACGTAGTGGCCGTTGTCGACACTGCCGTCGATGTCTTCGATGATGTACATGCCGGTGCCCTTGGTCACGTGTCTCCCAAGGTATCTGAATGCATTGATTTGATCTTGCGGGTGGTGAGATGCGTCGTCGAGGACGATGTCCCACGTTCGTCCGCTACTGATGGCTTGTGCGGTCTCTGGGTCTGTTCCGTCCCCTTGGATGAAGTTGATGCGAGGGTGTCCCAGGCCGAAGCGCACACGGTACAGGAAAATGTCGAGTCCCGTCACGGTCGCATTTGTAAAAAAATCGGCCAGTGCTTGCACAGATGCCCCCGAGTAGACCCCAATCTCTAGCACGTTCTTCACGCTGTTGCGCAAAGGTGCAAACAGCTTGGAATACAGAGGCCCATAAGAGTGCGACGTCGTCTTGTCTGTGCCGGTGGCATTGTGTGAGCTCGCGTACTGCGCAAGTACCTTTTCAAATTCGTTCGCAGCGACATCGTTCGCAGCGACATCGTTCGCAGCGACATCGTTCGCAGCGACATCGTTCGCAGCGACATCATTCGCAGCGACATCGAGCTCCTTCAGGACTTTACTGACACATTCAATCGTGCATTGCGGCTCCTCCGGGACTGTCGTGAATGCAGCACCGTAATCGCCGTAAATCAGAGTATCTGTAGCACATTTCACCAACGATGGCATGGAGCCACGCATCATAGACTTGATGGCGTCTTTGTCGAGACTGACGTTGTACACTGCGTAATAGCGTTCCATATCCTCCGTTGACATGGACCTGAAGTCGTCTTGGGTATCTTGGGTCGTCCTGACGTCATTGAGCTCATCTTGTATTGCGATGATGGCACGCCGCTGCAGGTACACCAAGTAGTACTTCAGCTTGTGGGTACAGGGATAGCCCCGCTCGATACAGAATCGCGCACTCTTAATCTGATCGTCCAGGCTCGCCGACATGTCCACATACGGAAATGTCTCGAGCACGCGCATCGACCGCTCCACGTGGCGCTTAAACCCGGTGGCGTGGAAGTGCAGGAGGCCAAGCTCCGGCGACGTCTCTTGACGACCGCGCGACATGACTGCGTGGTGACACCACTGTTGCATGCAGACAAACGCATCCAAACGTATGATGAGCTTGTCCCACCCTTGGTTGACAAAGCGCGTCATGACGCGGGCGGGACGGGGATAGCCCACGCCGGGCACGTACGATGGGTCTCGGGGGTCCACAACGGATCCCATAAAGGCGCTGTATCGGATCACAGACACATCCTCGGGCATGGATTCGAGGACCTCGTGAATGCGCTGGCGCGTTCCCCTTACATCGTCGTAGCTGCTGCTGTCACTGTCACTCTTCACGTAAATGAACTCGTCCGTCTCAAGGGGCAGCACAAATTTGGGAGCATCTGGAGCGTGTGCCAGTTTCTGGATGTGTGTCGACATGAACGCCGCCGCATTGCGGAACGGGCTCTTGTCCACAATGACCGTACCCCCTTCACGCTGGAAGCTCTCGTACACCTCGACGACGCGTGCGTCAGTGCTGCCGTTATCAATGACAACCACGTTGCTAGTGCCAAAGATGGCAGAGTAGTACCGCAGAAAGTCACCGATGATATCGTACTCGTCGAGCGTTAACAAAATGACTTTTGCGAGCGGCGGCGGCATTTCTCTCTGGTTTCTTCTGGGAATTTTGCGCTTCCATTGAGGACGCGGTACAAGGAAAACAAGGAAAACAAGAGAAATTTTACATGGACTCTTTTGAAGAAGAATGCTCCGCTATCATGTCCTCCGTTTCCTGACACTGTCGTCCTACTTTCTCTTCGCCCTCGTTCTTGGATTTGGTGAGGATGTCACGTTGTTTCAGAACGTTTCAGAAGGGTGTTTTGCAAGTGCATCCTGTGCTCTCGGCGAGTTCTGCGTGTTTCGTACGTGCCAGAACTGCTGGAAGTGCTGTTTGTACCCTCAGTTGTACGGTGCATGCCCACAGTATGACTCTGACAACTCGGGATGTCATGCGGTGTGCCAGGAGTTGGAGTCTCGATACCCATATGCGCGCACCCATAACATCGAACAAGAGTTCTACGACGTCTTCATGGAACTCGAGGGTGAAACCGCGGCCGCGGCCGCGGTCCGGGCTGCACTGGATGAATTCACCGGGCGCGGCTACAGATCGCTGACGAACCGTTGCGCAGCCTTCTTTACCCTCGATGGGCGCATCAACACCGACGCACCGGGTGCTAATGTGACAGGACCCGGGTGCCCATGTCGTGTGTCGCAAGGAACGACCTTGTTCTTGGCGTGCCCGGCAGGATTCAAATGCACGCCCATCGATGAGGGGTTTGCCGCGTCACTCGTGGAAACGGACCGGGCTGCTGACCCCACACTCCTCGCCTTGCGAGCAACGTGTGTACCGTGTGCGCCTGGAGACTACTGTGCTCCTCCAACACCTACTCCTTCTCGTTCGTCCTCTCTAGGCACGTTGTGCCCGGAGTTTGAGAGCTGTCCAACACCCTCCCAACGTTGGCCATGCCCCCCAGGGACATTCTGCCGAGGGGGTAGTACTTCGCCGCAGCCGTGCGGCGCTCTGCAACTCTTGATGTCTTCCAAAGTCGTGCTGGCCAGGGATGAACCGGTGATTGATGCGATCATGCGAGGCGGCATCCCCTTGCGCGGCAACTACTGCGGTCTCAAGTCTGCATCGCCTTTTGAGCTGTGCCCCGGCGGTTATTATTGCCCCAACGCGTCCGTCGCGTTGCTGTGCCCTGCTGGGTCATACTGCAGGCCGGGCAGCTCGCAACCCCACCCCTGCGCACCCGTCTTCACCTCGTGCCCCGCTGGCACGGCCGGTCCCCCGTGGCATTGGGGCGTGCTCTTCTTCACGCTCTCCACTCTCCTGTTCGTGTTTGGAGCTGCGTTGCTGCGCACACGAACCCGCAAGACGCGCACTCATCCTTCGAGTCAAACATCTACACCCTGTCTAACAGGGACATCTCCTCATGATGAGGCATATGCTCGGGCGGTAGAGACCGCCATGATGTTGCCGGTGTTACCGGTGTCTTCCCTGCCCGCTGGTCGTTTCGGTGCGAGCATTGACGCACCCGTGCACCATGGGCGCCTGCTCAAGATCGCTGTACTGAACATGCGCGCCAAAAAACCGTCGCGCGACCCCAACAATAGAACCCCCTGGTTGTGGCCCACGTCCTGCAGTTTCCGCCCGTGCGGCGTCAACGCTGTGCTGGGGCCATCGGGGTGCGGCAAGAGTACGCTTGTGGACCTCTTCCGGGGCAGACTCCCGCCCGCAATGCTGTCTGGTCGCGTCGTCCTCGAAAGTGCTGAACACGGGATGGTCGACATCGACCTCGCAGACGTGGGTCTTCTTTCTCACTCGCCTACGTCTCCCCTGCAGACCACTGGGAACGCTATTCATGTACTGCGGAACCTGCAGGGCTACGTGCCGCAAGACGATGTCCTCTGTCCCGACCTGACCGTCCGTGAAAACATCATGTTTAGCTACCGGTTGCACGCGGTGCACCTCCCGCAACGGCCCAAGGAACGCGGCGTGCTGACGACGTACGCACTGACCCAGCTGGGCCTCTGCGACATCGCGGATGCTGTTGTGGGCAGCATCTCGCACCGCGGCATCAGCGGCGGCCAACGAAAACGTACCAGCATCGGCATGGCGCTCGTGTGTCTGCCCCCGCTCCTGCTCATGGACGAGCCGACGTCCGGGCTCGACAGCACTGCCAGTCAAGCCCTGCTGCAGACGTGCCACGATGTGGCGTCGTTGGGCGTGACGACCATTGCGATCGTTCATCAGCCTCGCTTCGCATCCTTCATGCTCTTTGATGACGTTGTCCTACTGAGCAAGTACGGCACGGTGTTCTACGGCTCGCCTTCTCTTGCGATCATGTACATCCATCGCGGCCTGGGTCTGGCAATTGAACCCAACGACAATCCCGCCGACGCCATCATGGATCTCATCACGGAGCACCAGGCCACGCTAGTCACCATCTGGAAGGGCGACGCGAACGGACATGTCTGGGCGCAGCAGGTCAACGCCATGTACCCGGCGCTGCATGCCACAATGCCCATGTCCCTCCGGCTGCCACAACTTCTCCAAGATGCTGACAGCTGCAGTATCGTTGACGTCGGATCTCTGCGCCGCCTCTTCAAAACGTACAACATCCATGTGCCAGAGACAGCTGCAGCGCGCTTCCTGGCAGCGGTGGCCGACAAGTACCGCGGGTGCCCGACGATGCGGAATGTCGTGAAAGCGCTCGGACATGTGTGTGAGAGCACGAGCCTCTCGGGTCGCTACGCTACTGTCCTCGAACGCACGTCCCTCTTCACCAACATCCCCGACATGCACCTGCCTCGCCAATTCGAAGGCTTTCTAGATAGGGACGGCAGCAGCAGCAGCAGCAGCAAAAGAGTGCTACATGTGCGCAGCATGTACCTGGTGCGCAACTTTATCAAGAGACTCCGAGACGTCCTTGCCAACAAACAACAGACGCTCAACAGCAATTCGCTGTACGCATTACAGAAAGAGATCCTCGAGCTGTCGCTTCTTTCGCAGGTCTCATCGGTACATCATCAAGCACCCAGTGGTGACGATCGCGATCAACAAACGGTCGTCGTCCGCATCCCCAATAATGCAACTCGAATACTCTCACATCGTCCCTTCGTCTGCCAGGTGGGCATCCTCTGTGCACGACGCATGCTCACCATATGGCGGTCGTACTGGGCCTTGCAAGTGCTGATTCCGTGCGCAGCCGCGCTCATCATCGGCGCCATTCACGGTAGCTCTTGGACGTTGAGCAAGTTTCCAGGCAATATTGTCATGGCCTTTGCGTGTCTTGGCGTCCTGTCCACGATCACGCACGTCCGAACGTTCCCCACCGACGCCCTCATCATGCAGCGCGATGTGCAGAATGGCGTCCTTGCCCTTGCATACTTTGTGGCGTATCTCTTGACCGATTTGACGTGGATTGTGATCATGCCGGTGGCGTTTGGTGTCCCATACTACCTCATGGTCGGCATGCACAGCTCGTTCGGCATCTTCTACGGCGCATGCGTCCTGGCGTGCTGGTGGGCCTCCGGGGTCGCATACGTGATCTCGACCATCTTGATTGACCTCGACATTCAATGGCTCAATATCCTCGCGGTGTTCGTCGCCATGATGTTTGGAGCATTCATCAACGGGCTCTCGCCGAGCATCCGCGATGCCATGGATAACACTCCCCTGCGCGCCATCATGTCGCTGAGCTTCAACCGATGGACCCTGGAAGCATTGAGCATCAGTGAGCTACAAATGTACCAAAACGACCAGCTAAATATCATCTGGGGCATTTTTGCAAAGATCGGGATCTGTGGCCAGACAGCTCTGGTAACCACCAACAGCTCAGGTAACCAACACATTGTGCGTACCCTGGTGACGCTGTCGCGCCTCATTAAGAGCGATGATGTCATCAGTCGTGAGTGTGCTTCATATAAGATGACCGCATTCTGGACCCTGGTCCTCATCGGAGGAACGTGTCGCTTACTTTCTGCATTTGTTCTCATCGCAAATCACAGCACGATCATCAAGCGAACGGTCTGGCGATTCTTCAGGGGGGTGCTGTAAGACTCGAGAAGATGCGGCGGCGCCGGACGAATCTAAGGCTCAAGCCGACCTGCGTATTCCTGTTCCTGGCTCTCTTGACATACATGGTATACACCTGCCGTCCATCCTCATTACCACCCTCTCGTCCCTTGAAGTCTCCATTACAGCGGAAACTTCTCATGCCGTCATCATTGTATGAAGTGCCTCCTCATGACCGTGTAGGCGACGTACAGCATAGACTTCAATGGCACGTGGCGGTGATATAGTGCAGCGATGTTCGTGTCGTGTTTTCTCGGTGACGTGTTGAACCCTTCTCGGTAGATGCGCTTGAGTGAAGAACGGACCATATATGTGCTGAGCCCCCCCATGATCATTGTGTACACGATCCAGTGCACGGAACGTCGTGGTTGTGAGTAGTCTTCGTAGGTGTACTGTGGGTATTCATGCGCCTTGTGAAGTTGCGGGTTACGCATGTCATCTTCATCACTCTCGTTGTTCAACTTGGGGGTCCGTGATGTAAGTTCAGAGATCTCTGGTAATGCATCAACCGTATCGATCCCGGGCAGCAATATGGGAACATGCGCCTCAGATGGTATCATGATTGGAATCTTGAGGCTATCCTCTTCTGCGGGTAGTAAGATGGGTACGTGACCCATCGTATCATCTTCTTTTGTATGCACAGGCAGCAACACTGGGATATCATCATCTGAGACCTCGCTGAACGGAGTCAAGACCGCAATTGTGAGTTCTGGTAGTAGCAGGGGTGTGAGCACAGGGACGCGTGCTGGTGGCGTGCTAGGGGGTTCGGGTAACATCACTGGCAACGACACTTCAAGCTCGGGTATGATGATGGGCAACGTGTCAAAGGCTACAGGGGCTGTGTCAATAGGTGTAAGAACCGGAAGCAGACTCCGTCTATCATCGTCGTCGTCGTCGCCTGGCGTCAAGGAAATGGTCACGATTGTGTCTGGTTCTTGTTTCCTGGGTACAAGAGGCTCCGTAATGAACACAATGGGGTCATGTGGTACCAATTGCTGTTGCGGTGTAGCAGATGGTGGTGGCTCCGTAAGGGAGACTATCGGGTCGTATGGAATCGCTGGCTGTTCCGGTTTAGAAGATGGTGGTGGCTCCGTAATGGACACAATCGGGTCGTGTGAAATCGATGGCTGCTGCGGTTTAGACGATGGTGGTGGCTGTGTCAGGGAGACTATGGGGTCGTGTGATACCGATGGCTGTTGCGGTGTAGCAGATGGTGGTGGCTCCGTAATGGACACAATGGGGTCATGTGGAACCGATGGCGGTTGCGGTGTAGCAGATGGTGGTGGCTCCGTAATGGACACAATGGGGTCATGTGGTATCGATGGCTGTTCCGGTGTAGCAGATGGTGGTGGCTCCGTAAGGGAGACTATAGGGTCGTGTAGTATCGATGGCTGTTCCGGTGTAGCAGATGGTGGTGGCTCCGTAAGGGAGACTATCGGGTCGTGTAGTATCGATGGCTGTTGCGGTGTAGAAGCAGATGGTGGCGGCTCCGTAAGGGAGACTATCGGGTCGTGTGGAACCGCTGGTTGTTGCGGTTGAGCAGATGGTGGTGGCTGTGTCAGGGAGACGATCGGGTCATATGGAACCGCTTGTTGTTGCGGTTGAGCAGATGGTGGTGGCTGTGTCAGGGAGACGATCGGGTCGTGGGGAACCGCTGGTTGTTGCGGTTGAGCAGATGGTGGTGGCTGTGTCAGTGACACGATCGGGTCATATGGACCCGTTTGTTGTTGCGGTTGAGCAGATGGTGGTGGCTGTGTCAGGGAGACGATCGGGTCGTGGGGAACCGCTTGTTGTTGCGGTTGAGCAGATGGTGGTGGCTGTGTCAGGGAGACGATCGGGTCGTGGGGAACCGCTTGTTGTTGCGGTTGAGCAGATGGTGGTGGCTGTGTCAGTGAGACTATCATATCATATGAAACTGCTGGTTGTTGCGGTTGAGCAGATGGTGGTGGCTGTGTCAGGGAGACGATCGGGTCGTGGGGAACCGCTTGTTGTTGCGGTTGAGCAGATGGTGGTGGCTGTGTCAGGGAGACGATCGGGTCGTGGGGAACCGCTTGTTGTTGCGGTTGAGCAGATGGTGGTGGCGGTGTCAGTGAGACTATCGGGTCATATGGAACTGCTGGCTGCTGCGGTGTAGCTGGCTGCACGAGGGAGACTATATGATCGTGGGGAACTGCTCGCTGCTGCGGTGTAGCAGATGGGGGTGGCTGCACGAGGGAGACTATGAGGTCGTGGGGAACCGATGGCTGCTGTGGTGTAGCAGATGGTGGGGGTTGCACGAGGGAGACTATAGGATCGGGAGGCACCGATGGCTGCTGTGGTGTAGCAGATGGTGGGGGCTGCACGAGGGAGATTATCGGATCGCGGGGAACTGCTGGCTGCTGCGTTTTAGCAGATGGTGGTGGCTGCACGAGGGAGACTATCGGGTCATATGGAACTGCTGGCTGCTGCGGTGTAGCAGATGGGGGTGGCTGCACGAGGGAGACTATATGATCGTGGGGAACTGCTCGCTGCTGCGGTGTAGCAGATGGTGGTGGCTGCACGAGGGAGACTATGAGGTCGTGGGGAACCGATGGCTGCTGTGGTGTAGCAGATGGTGGTGGCTGCACGAGGGAGACTATAGGATCGGGAGGCACCGATGGCTGCTGTGGTGTAGCAGATGGTGGGGGCTGCACGAGGGAGATTATCGGGTCGCGGGGAACTGCTGGCTGCTGCGGTTTAGCAGATGGTGGTGGCTGTGTCAGGGAGATTATCCGGTCATAT
>BDDC01000865.1:0-40829 GCA_001662425.1 Chlamydomonas sphaeroides | reverse complement strand
CCCTCCCTCCCTCCCTCCCTCCCTCCCTCCCCCCACGCACCAAGTTAAGCGCCGCGCCCAGCGACTGCCGGCCCGAGCCCCGCAGCACCCCCGCCATGACCGCGATGAGGCCATCAAACACCGCCGACCAGGCGATGACCGGCATGATGCGGGCAACTGCGGGGGCGGAGGGAGCTGCAGATTGACGAGCCAGTGGGGACTCGGACGAGAGAAGAGGCGCGGCGGAAGGGGCGCCCGCTCCCTCCCCGGCAGGTGCCGCGCCGCCTCGCCCCGCGCCCGCACCGTTGTACACGATGTCGGGGTTGTGCGTGAAGGCCAGAGCCACGATGTGCCGCCCGCTGAACAGCGCCACCGCGATGAGCAGCTGCACGCTCAGGCCCGCGGCCATGGCCACTGCGAGGGGGTTGGAGGGAGGGCCGGGAGGGGCGGCGTCGGGGGGGAGGGGCAGCAGCAGAAGCAAGGGGACCGATGCCGCTCGTCATAGTGCGGCGGTGCGAGGACGCCCAGCAGCGGAAGCGCGCTTGGGTCTGGCGAGCGCTTGTGGGGCAGGCGACGCTGCGGGTTGGGTTGGGTTGGGGGCGTGCGCGGCAAGAGGTGCCCGTACCTCGTGCGGCGGTGCGGGCGGCCATGGCCGAGCCGGCGCCCAGGCAGTTGGACACCCGCGTGTTGGCGGCGGTGCCCAGCGACATGGGGATCATGTACGTCCTGCGGTACGGCAGCAGCACGCGGTACGGGCCGGCAGGACCGGCGTCACGACAGCACCCGGCGCGACGGGGGCGGCCTGCGCACGCGTGCGCAGCTGTGCAGCACAGCAGACGCAACATCTGGTGCAGCGGAAGCGACACGCGCGGCGGCGGTGGCGGTAGCTACGCGCCGCGGGGGTGCGCCCCGCTTCCCCTGGGCGCTGCGCGCTCCGCCAAAGCCCAGCCCCAGGTGTGTGCGGCGCACCATGATGTGATGTGGAAGGACAGCCCCATGACCGCCACCGCCACCTCGGCGAAGTCGCCCAGCGAGCCTGCGGCGGTGCGCGGGAGGGAGGGGGCCAGCGTGTTGCGTCGGCAGGGGATACACCCGGGGTGGTGCGTGGCGACACACGCGCGAGTTGCCAGTAGGACGACAGGGGGGGTCGTTGGCGGTGATTACATGCAGGCGGACGACCGCGACCGGGAGCCACGCTGACGCGGCGTGCAACTCGCAACGCTGGATCCCGGTGGCAACTGTGGCCCGCGACGCACCTGCGGCGAAGATGACGAACTCGAAGATCCTGCGCATGGAGGAGTGAGCAGGCGGGCACCAGCTCGCGGCGTCCCTCCAGCCCGGCCTCGGGTCTCGCTACGCTGCCCCTCGCCCCGGCTCTGGCGCACCCAAGCCCCAGTCCCCCACTCCGCCACTGCCCCTGCCCCTGCGCCTGCTCTGCCTGCTTCCCCTTGCCCCGCCCCAGCCCCCACGCACCACCACTCCATGCAGATCATGGCGGCCGCGGGCGCCGCGAAGGCCAGGTAGCCGCCCCAGCCCGTCAGCGCCGCCCGGCTGAAGCCCGGCCACGTGTTGTTCTGCGCACCACAGTCGATGGAGGGGTCCAGAGGCAGCCGAGTCGCGCATCCCACCCGCGTGGAGAGGCAGACTGAGGCTGCGGGCCCCTTCAACCTCAGCCCGGCAGGAGCCACCGGCCGCAAGCGCCCACACCGCGCGGGGTGCGGCCGCCGTGGGGCGAGCTCAGGCCGGGGCCCGGCGGCCGCAAGTTGGTCAGCGCCCCCCCGCCGCCCTCCCCTTATCCCCAGCCCCCGCTTCTCCTCCGCTCCGCTCACCGGGCACCGCCGCCGCACCCTGCTCCAGTCCCGCGCCACGGTGTAGCTCAGCAGCAGGGCCGAGTAGGTGCCGGTGGAGGCCACGAAGGCCCACGCGGCGCCGTCCAGGCCCATGCGGTACCTGCGTAGGGCAGATAAGGGCGGTGGGCGTGGAGGGAGGGGCGAGGAGAGGCGAGGAGTTGGCGGCCAGGGCCGAGGGGTGTGGGGTGCTGGGCGAGCGGGCGGGGCCAGAGGTGGCTGAGGGGTTGTGGCGGGCGGGATCCTCAGGGTCGTGGGGTAAGGGAATGCAGCACAGGTGGAGCGTACACGGGCCAGCAGCCGCAACCGCAACATGGGCGGCGGCACGGTAGCGGGCGTGCCGGTGCCGGTGCGCGAGGCGGGCGCGGCTCACTTATATATGAGGAGCCAGTTGTACAGTGGGCAGAGGGCTGCGGTGATGATGGTACAGATGGTCGAGGGCCGGACCTGGCGAGGGGCAGGGGCGTGGGCAGGCGCGTGGGCACAGGGCAGGTCAGGCACGTCACATGAGCTCTACCCAACAGCCAGCCAGCCTGCCCCCCTCTCTCTCTGCCCTCCCCGGCCCTACCTGCTGCTGGCAGACCAGGTACCGGAAGAGGCACGACGAGATGCTGGCCAGGAAGAGCGCCGGCGTGGCGATGATCAGGTACCTGGTGGGCCGGGGAGGCGACGGGGAGGCGCGGGGAGGGCAGGGGCGGGCAGGTTGGGGCCACGGTGAGGCGAGGGAGTCGCGGGCCCAGGCCAAGCGGCGAGGCCCCATGGCGAGCGAGCCGCGTAGCGCAGCCCCCAAGCTAGCTGGCAGCACGCGGCACGGCTGCGACGTGGACACCAGAGGGCGCAGCCGCCACGCGCCGCTGCTGTTTCCCATCCTGGCCCGAGACCCCGGCTTGCTGCGGCCCGACGCGCCATGCATCCTCGCCTCCGGCCCAAGGCCCTTGCGCGCAGCAGCAGCCGCTGCCGCGCCCACACCTTGCCCAGGTGCTGACCTCCCTCCCTCCCCCCTCCCTCCCCTTGCCCTCGCCCTGCTGCACCGCCTACGTGGCCCTCGCGGCCTCGCGCACTGCTGCACCCGCACCTGCTTGCGCCCGCCACGATGTCGGGGTGCTGGTGCAGCGCCGTCAGCAGCCAGGGGGTCTGGCTCCACAACACCGCGATGGGTACGCAGGCGGTCCAGCAGATGAGCAGCGCGCGCTGGGGGGCCGGTAAGGGACGTGGCAGGCAGGAGCGGCGGCAGGGGACCGGTTGGCACAAGGGTATGTTGCCACGAATACGGCAGGGACGGAAGGAGGCAGGGGTCGCAAGGACGGGGCCATGCGTCGGTTGGACAGGCGCAAGGGCGCAAGGGCGGACCGCGCTGCGCGCTGGGTACCGACACAAACGAGCGGAGCGAGATGTTTGGGGCAGAGGGGCAGCGGGGCGATGAGAGGAGCGGAGGGCTGCGTGGCACTGGCGGGTGTGTGTGTTTGTGTTTAAAAATAAGTACAAGTATAATATGTGTGTGTGGAACGCCGGGGGCAGGCAGCAGCAGGACAGCCCCAAGCTGCTCCTCCCCTTTCCGTCCTCCCTCCTCCTCCCTCCCCCTCCCTTTACCGCTCCCTCCCCATTCCCGCCGCACCTGCAGCACCAGGCCCAGCATGGGGTAGTTCTTGGCGCCAAAGGCCTGCGTAAGGCACAGCGCGAGGGCCGAGCCAGGGCGTTGAGCCGAAGGTGTTGACGACGCGCGCCCCCGGCAACAGGACCCGGCTTGCCGGGCAGGCTCTCTTGTGCCCCTATAGCCCTGTCCTGCCCTGCCGGGCGTCTGCCGGCCCCTGACACGGGAGCTGCCGGCGACAGGCACCTGCCGGGCCCCTCTGCCCCGCGCAGGGCCGGTGCCTGCTGCTGCTGCTGGGGCGAGGACGGAGGGCAGCTGCTACATGGCCGTTGCGCACACCTGGCCGCACAGCGTCTCCATGCCCGCCGACAGGCCGATGACGATGCTGTAGCCGGTGATGTTGTAGAAGCTGCCCGCCAGCACCACCGAGGAGAGCACAGTGGGATCGTTCAGGTGGCCTGTGCGGCGGAGCGAGGGAGAGGACGGAGGTGGGCGGGTGGCTGGGCAGAGAGGTGGCGGGCCGCGGGTCCGGGTGGAGGGCGGGATGGGTGGGGCGGGAGTGAGGGAGTGGGAGGTCATGGGTCATGGCTGGGCGGGTGCTACAGGCTGGCCGGGCGGGGGACGTGCTTTTGCTCCATCAGAGAACACGTTTCGTTGCTACCGTATTCCACAATGGCACCAGGATGTTGGATGAGCAACAACGGGCAGAAGGCGGGTGCGGGCAAGCAGCGGCGACGAGGCCCAGGCATCGCTAGGGGTTGCCTTCGCATGGCGGGGACACGCCACCTTCGGGAGGTGCCGCTCAGGCCGCTGGGCCTGGCTGAGCGGGCACCTGGCGTGCGAGGGCCGTCGCTGGGTGAAGTTCCTACCAATGAATGCGGCGCTGATGATGGACAGCGTGTAGCCGGCGAGGTTCTGGAGCATGAGGGGTCCCGCCATGGCCAGGAGCCTGAGGCGGCGGCGGCGGCGGCAGCGGTCAGGGCAAAGGTCCGCGCCGTCGCGTCGGTGCGACACCACAGTTGCTGGGAGTCCGCAGTTGCAGTGGCGTATGCGCCGTGTGCATCAGCGCCTGGGGCTGGACGGTAGAAGCTCGGTGGCCGCCCGCGGCGTATGGGCGCCCGCGGCGTATGGGCGCCCGCGGCGTATGGGCAGTGGCCGACAGCCTCTACCTTCGAAGCTCCGCGACGACGACGCGCCGCCGCTGTCCATTGGCGCTCACGGCATCTTCGGAGGTCCTTTGCAACAGCGGCGCCGCAAGGTCCGTCGCGTCGTCGAGAAGCGGCAGCAAATGGCCACTTGGCCCATGCTGCGACGGGTCGCGCACGCTGCTGCGCGGCGAAAGCATCTAGGCGCTATGCGCCAGCGTTACGGTACTGAGTTGTCCAGGTAAGGGCTTCAGGTACGCGCAACACAGGCGGCAAAACTGAACGGCTGCTACGCGCGCGAGAGCTGTGCGACGTGCTTGTGTTGCGGTTAGATTGAATTCGAATTGATGCTGTCCTTACTTGTGCCGAATACCCGGCAGTGGCCTCTGGCTGGCCAAACCACTCGTCCACTCCCAACTCCCATGCTTGTGTTCCCCCAAGCCCTTCCCCGCCATAACCCCAAGCCGCGCGTCACTCCCCGCATCTCTACTTATACTACCCTTCCTTGCGAAGAGAGCCGGGGCCCGCAAAGGCGGGGGCACCATGGCTGCTTTCGCATACCTTTCCGAAGACTCGCCAGACGCCGCGCAGGCATGGAGTGAGACCCTAGCTAGAGATGTGCCGTGGGACACCTTTGCCACGGCCAGGCTGGTAACTGAGAAGGACTTAGCTCTCATCCGTCGCTATGACAAGCGCTCACCGGAGCTCAAGTCGTCCATGTTGGACGAGGTATGTCGCAGAATGCCTGGAGCGGGCCCTGGGCAAGCGCGGTGCGACCCAGTGCCGATCCTCCTTGCAGTCGGGGCCGGCCTATGTGGAGGCCTTCATGACCGTGCTTAAGAACGTCACCAAGCCGGAGACCGTGCAGTACGTCCTCGCCCTGCTTATCCAAATGGTGCAAGGTGGGTCGGGCAGGTGCAGCAGGAACGTGTGCGATTGTCGCCTGATTGACCTCAAACCTCGTTGCCTATACGCAGACAACCCGAGCCGCGCTCGGCTCTTTCACCAGCCTAGCGACCAGCACCTCGCGGCGCAGCCAGACCCCTACACGGTGCTGGAGAGGTGGGAGCCCCCGCTTGCGCAAACCCTGCACGGCCACGCCCGAGCTTCCCCCGTGGCGAACCCCGCGCAGGCTGCTGCAGCGCCAGGACGACGCCTGGTCGCAGGACAAGGCGTGCAAACTGCTCACATGCGTCATTGAGAGCCGGCCACGGAAGGCCATTGGCGTGGCCAACGGGTCGGGCGCGGACGGCAGCTTCCCCGCGGACCCCGCCGAGACGGTGCGTGGCCATGCGTCCAGCTGCCCACCCAGCTGTTGCATGTCGACGCGCAAGGTGTTATCCTTCGTGGTAGCTGCATGTGCAGTCAATGCTTAGCTCGCCGTAGTGGCTCTGCGTGGCATTGGCTTGAGCAAGTGCACCCCCCCGCCGTACGATTGCATGCCTTGACGCCCGTTTCCTCTCCCCGCATGATCGCATGCCTTGACGCCTGCTTACCCGCCCCACCATCCCAACATTCCCCACAGCACATCAGCCTGTTCCTGGACTGGCTCATTAGCCAGCTCAACAACCGCGCCCAATCGGGCAAGAACCCGCTCACCGCCATCAACACGGCCGTCAGCTGCCTGGCGGCGCTGCTCAAAGAGCGGGGCACGCGGCAGCTCTTCCTGCGGGCAGGCGGGATGCAGGTGCGGGCAGCCGCGGCACGCGGCGGACAGGCGGGGTTGCTGAGTGGTGTGGGACTCAGGGAGGCCGGCGAATGACAGAGGAGGGATGAAATGCTTGCACCGCGATGCGGCGGTGCAAATGCTCGGGATGGCTGTGATATCAGCCCAGCGCCAGCTCGGCAAGCGGCCGGCAGCAGGACATCCGGGTCCGAGCTGGCGTACAGCTCCTGCAGCAGCGCGCATGCTCGCGATGATGGCGGGGTGACGGCCCTGCGGCTGTCTGCTGGATGACAGCGGGGCACGTGTTGGCACGCGCTGATCGCTGTACGCAGTGCTCGCGGGGCCCGCTAGTGAGGCAGGTCCCCACACCGAGCACCAGGGGACACATCCAGCGGCAGCCCTGGCGTCCAAAGCAGCTGGCCGAGGCGCGGCGCCCGCTGGCGGCCGCCTGGCCGCCGCACTTTTGCAGACCCCTCGGCGGCCAACCAGCCGCCACGTGTGGGCCGCAGCCACCCCACGCCGGCAGACCGCGGAGGCCCTATTTTCCCCAGCTGCATCGCAGCGCCATGCGGGCTTCGCCGCGCTCCGACCTGCCATGCGCTGCGCTGCTCACACCGCCCTTCCCCCCAACCCGATCCCTCCTCGGCCCCAGGTGCTGCCGTCGGTGGTGCAGCGCGCCAAGGACTCGCCCACCTCGAGCCAGCTTCTGTACGAGTGCTGCCTGTGCCTGTGGCAGATGACGTACCTGCGGCCCGCCGCCGAGGCCATGGCGGGCGCGGGCCTCGTGCGGCTGCTGGTGGAGGTGTGCCGCAGCGCGCAGAAGGAGAAGGTGTTCCGCATGGCGCTGGCGGCGCTGCGTAACCTGCTGGGCTACGAGGACCTGGGGCTGGCGTCCGACATGGTGGAGGCGGGCCTCAACAAGGTGGGCGGGCTGAGGAGGACATTTAGGACAAGATAGAGGTTGGGGTGGGGTGGAGGGAAATGGGGCACGGGAAGCAGCAGAGCTTGGGATTGGTATGGTGAATGCGGACCTCAACAAGGTTGGTGGACGAGTAGGGGGCGTTCTGCTTGGCAGAGGGTTGTGCATGGTTGTGCATGGTTGTGCATGGTTGTGCATGGTGAGGAAGGACGGGGAGAAAGAAGGCGAAAGGCGTGGGACCAACATGCTGGAGGCCAGCCTCTGCAAGGCCAGCCTCTGCAAGGCGAGCCTCAGCAAGGCGAGCCTCGGCAAGGCTTGAAGTATGGGGGCAAGGAAAAAGGGGCGGGAGAAAGGAGGGAGCGTGATTGACCAGCGGCATGGCGAAAGCGTGTCACAGCAAGTGGGGAGCGGGGACAGGCTTGGTTCAGGGATGGCTACCGCCGGGTGCAGGGCAAGGAGAAGGTGCGGCAATCGGCCGGATTAGACATGGGGGTCAGGATGGGCTGGCTTGAGGCATGTTGACGGCAGGAAAGGGCGATGGGAGCGGCCGAGGAGCGCATCCAACGTACGGGCCTGCCAAGCCAGGCACGGGGCCGATGAGCATGCTGCTTGCGGCGGAAGCTCCGATACGGCGTGGCCCGCGAGTGCATGGGCTCGACGCTTCTGCCGTTCGCCGAGGGGACAGGGTCGTGGGGCAGGCTGAAGCGGCGGGGGCGATGGCCTTGGGAGGCAGCGATGCTTGTTGTGACACGGCCGGCTCTGAGGAGCGCTGCCAGCGCTGTCGGGCCCACGTTTGGGGCCACGTATGCTACTGGCCCATGCATGTCACGCCCTCTGTGAACCGGCTTCCACCGGCCTCCCCGCCATGTGCCCCAGGTGGTGGCCACCCGCATGCTGCAGTCGTGGGGCGACGAGGACGTTGTGGAGATGCTGACGTATGTGGACGAGAAGCTCAAGGAGGGCATTGTGTTCCTGTCCAACTTTGAAAAGTACAAGAAGGAGATCATGAGCGGCGCCATGGACTGGAGCCCCATGCACACCAGCGAGCTCTTCTGGCGCGAGAACGTGGCCAAGTTCGAGGAGCGCGACTTTGCGGTGCTGCGCGTGCTGCTCAAGATGATCGAAACCAACCGCGACGTGAGGCCCGGGGGTTTCAGCGAGCTGCCCGCGAGCGGTGTGCCTAGCTCAGCTGCTGCAGCGGCTGCGGAAGTTGGCGTGCTGATGACACCCGACCCCCTGACTCCAACCGAATCGTGCGCAGGTCAAGACCGTGGCGGTGGCGTGCCACGACCTGGGCCAGTTCATCGTCAACCACCCGCAGGTGGGGCCTACGGGTTCAGGGCCTAGCTGGGCTGAGTAGCCGAGGTGCTGGGCTTAGAGGGCAAGGGTGCTGCGCGGCAGCGTGCGCACCGCCGGGGCCGCTCCATAGTCCACGGCCCTAGCGCTCAGCAGCACGGCTCCGCACGGTGTGCCGCATCGATGCTCCCCGCGCTCGCGCCAACGCCTCCCTCGGCGTGTGCGCCCCGTCCCCCGGGGCCTTGTCACCGTCCGTGGCACCCCTAAACCAAGTTGCGCCCCCTCACCAATCCCACCGCCAGGGCCGCTACATCGTCAACGACCTGCGCGGCAAGGAGCTGGTGATGCGGCTGCTGACTCACGCGGAGCCCGACGTGCAGAAGCAGGCTCTGCTGTGCGTGCAGAAGCTGATGCTGTCCAAGGACAAGCTGGACTTCATCAAGGCCTAAGCGACCACAGCTCAGGGCCGGACTGGGCAGCGGACTCGATGAGCGGACAGGGATGACTGGGAAGACGGGAGGCGGGGGCCAACTGGCGCCGCGGGGCGCCGGCTGCGCTGGGGGGCCTGCGGGGGCTGATTTCGGGTGCAGGCCAAGGGCTGGGTCGGGGTGAGCAGGTCCGGCAGTAGCGGGATCTGTGGCGAAAGCCCCGGTGTGGCGGGCAGGGGGCTTGCGGGCAACAGCGCCTTGGGCCGGCAAGGCCGCGGGGCGTGCGGTGGCTGAGCGGGGCGTGAAGTGGAGGAGATGGGGGCCCCGGCAGCGCGGCCGGGGCTGGAGCGCTGTCGGGGGATACGACGGGCGCAGTCGAAGGGCAGGCGCGCGCGCTTGAGGCCTGGCGCTGGCGCGCCGGGTGGACATTGACGCGGAGTGGCGCGCGTGCTGTGTGCATGAGACTGGGGTGGAGCGAGGGCCGGGCGGGCACGTGTGCGATCGGGCGGGGGCTTGCCGCGCCGGGGAGCCGCGGCGGCTGAGAACAAAGTGCATACGCGTCACACGTGTCGCGTTGGAGTCCTCGCAGCGAGCGCGCATGGGCCCATCGCGCAGCGCCACGCCATTGCCGTGATGTCCAACAGTGAAGCACGGCAAAAGTTGCCGCCTTGCCGGTACAGCACAGCGGCTTGCACTTCACTGGCACAGCCATACCGCACCGTAAAATTTGCGTTCGTATGGCAGCCTGACAACACCTCCAGCCCCCGCCGCTCGCAAGTGACATCGCCTAGCATGCCATTGCTCACTGCCCCCTCACGGGGCGTGCGTCCGGGCCCGGAACCTTAAGCTTCTCCTCCCGCAAGCAGCAGCCCACACGCTTACATGGTGCCTCAAGTCCATACCATGACGAGGCCTCCGCACCCATAACATACCGTTATCGTCACGGCCGCAAGCTCACGGCCCGCTGGTGCCGAGCCCGCCAACCCCGCAAGCCCTCAGTTGCCCCGATCAGCACCCTGGCACACACCCGCCCCTCGCCGCCCATACCGTCCTTGCCGATGCTCCCCCCACCCAAACCCACACGCCATGCGATGCCCTCACACGGCCGCCGGCACGCGCGCCTGCTGCTGCGGGGCCGCCTTGCCGCCGCCCGGCGTCCTGCGGGTGATCTTCATGGGCAGGCCGTTGGCGGTGTGGATGGTGGCGCCCGTGGCCATGCCCACCTGCAAGGGGCGGGGGTTAGGTTGGCGGTTGGCGGTTCGCGCTTCGCGGCTGCTGCTTGGGTGCGCCGTTGGTTGCGCTCGCAGGCGCGAATAACAGGTCCGTCAGGACAGGCGAGCAGCTTGTGCAATCCCACGCCCCTCCCGTCCTGCGTCATCCGAGCGACTGCACCTGGAGCCCCTGCCGCCCCAGCCGCCCCCCTCGCCCCATGTGGCCCACCTGCTCCACCGGCACCGCTAGGCGGAAGGTGAAGCGCTGCAGCAGCATGGCGGCCGCCACGGTGGCCTCGAACAGCGCAAACTGGTCGCCCACGCACTTGCGCGCGCCGCCGCCGAAGGGGATGAAGGCAAAGTCGGAGACCACCTCGTTGGGGTACAGCGCGGCGCCGCCCGTGACCGCGTCCGGCCGGTAGCCTGCGCGCAAGGGAGGCAAGGGATGCGGAGCAGCGGGGCTCAGTCGGCGCTACAGGTAGGCTGCGCGCCGCCAGAGTGCAGAGGGCGGCCCCAGGGCCGATCCAGCTGTTAGGGAAGAAGCTGAAGTAGGCCATGAATAGGGGGAGCCCCTGCAGCACGAACCGCCAGCGGCTGGGGCGCTCACCAGCCCACTTCCCCCCGAAGTCGGGGTTGGAGTTGGGCTCAAAGAAGCGCTCCGGGCGGAAGGTATCGGGGTCCTTCCACAGGTACGGAGACCTGCTCGGCAGGTAGCGTCAAGTACAGCAGGCTTGGACAGCTGGGTTGGAAAATGTGCGACATCGCAATCGGCACTGCTGCAGCAGCTGATGCAGCCCCCCGCCAGCCGCACCGGTGCAGGTTCCACACGCTGATGAACAGGTCGGCGCCCTTGCCGATGGGGTAGCCCGCGGGGTCGCCGCGCAGGCCGGCGGGCAGCGTGTCGTCCGCCAGCGCGCGGCGGATGAGGATGGGCGGCTGCGGGTACATGCGCAGCGACTCGCCCAGGCAGGCGCGCAGGTAGGGCATTGACTTGATGTCGTCCAGGTCTGGTTGGGAGGAAGGCAGGGGAACAAAGAGAAGGGGGCGGAAGCAATTAGTGGGTGGAGGAAGGGAAAGGGTGAGGCACGGCCGCTGGGTGCGCGAGGTCGCTGAACGCCATGATGGCGACGGCTGGAGGACCTTAGCCGGTGACGCACAATCCGGGCTGCCCCAGCACGGAGCCTGCTTACTGGGCGTGCGGTCGCCGCACACGCGGTCAATCTCCTCCAGCACCTTGGCCTCGACCTGCGAGTAGGCAGGGGAGAACAGCGACGATGGGGGTGAAGGTATGCGCCCTGTTGCTTGGACCTGGCACTCGAGCTGCCTGAGCCGCCGCGTACCTACGGACCCATCAACCACCCCTCCACTACCGCAGCTCCACGCACGACGCGCCCTCAGCCCCAGGTCACACGTCCTACATGCCAATCCTTTCCCCCCCACTGTCAAGGCCCACTGCCCCTCCCAAGGTCCCTCTCCCCACCTCCCCTCTGGCCCCACCTCTGGCGCCTGCACGAGGCAGAAGAAGGCCCAGGTGAGCACCGCGGCGGTGGTCTCGTGGCCGGCGATGAGCATGGTCATGAGGTCGTCGCGCAGCTGCTTGTTGGTCGGCTCCTCGCCGCGCATGTCCACCAGGAAGCGCAGCAGCGAGGGGTCCTTGAGCTGTGGGCAGGGGCGGGCACGTTGTGAGGGGAGGGGAGAGGGGAGGCAGTGACAGTGGGAGGTCCCGGGGCAGGCCAGAGGAGGGGAGGTGGTGTGGGAGGCGGGGGGCTGGGGCATGGTTGCGCATTACTAAGCTGCCGGGCGCACCCGCACCACCACACGCACCCCACCATCCCAACTGTGTCCAGCGCCCCTCCCTGCAAGCCTTCCGCTCCGACTCCGCCTCCCCGCCCGCCCTACGTTGCTGTAGTCGCGGTTCTGCAGCGCCTCAGCGTCCTCCTCCACACGCGTGTCGCGGGCCTGGGGGCGGGTAGCGAGGCGTTGTCGCAGCACCAGGAGGCCGACATGAGGCAACCGCCCCACCACTGGGCAGCCGGCGCAGCCAGCCGGCCGCCAGCGGCCCAACCGCCAGCGACCCAACCGCCAGCTGCCCAACCGCCAGCCGCCCACCTGGCGGATGAGGTCGTCCAGGCAGTCGTTGATGACCTTGAGATCCTTCCTGAGGGGGGCGGCACAGCCAGCAAGCGGGCGGGTCTTGTCTGCGGACCCCGGCCAGCCCCTCGCCAGCCGTCCCGGCCGTCCCGGCCCCCCCTTTCTGCCACCCCCCCTCCAGGCCCCGCACCTGAACTTAGCCTGCCGCGGCACCAGAACGTCCGCCAGCGGCAGGTTCCAGTAGGGCAGGTAGAAGGTGGAGCGGTGCTCCGCCTCCTTGAGCACGCCGTACACCGCCTGGCGGGGGTTGGGAGTTGGGTAGGGTAGGGGGCAGGCGCAGCCGGCACGGTCGCGGCCAGGTGGGGGCGACGTGGCATGCACCCGAGCCCGCACCAAACCCGACTACTCGCTAGCTCGAGCAGGGCACCACCGGCTGCCTTCACCGGCCCCCGACCGCCAGCCCATGCCGTGGCCCAGCCCCTCCCCTCCCGCTGCCGGCCGCAACATTATAGCGGCACCCTTTGTGTCGACCGCTTCCCCTTCCCCTCACCCCGCCCTCACCACCCCTCACCTCGAGACCTCGCCTCGCCTTTCCCGCTGCAGGCCGCTCCATCATGACGGCCGGCTCTGTGACTACCGCTCCTCCTCCCCTCACCGCCTCCCTTCCCCTCCCTGCCTCCCTTCCCCAACCCCGCCTCCCTTCCACTCACCGCCTCCCCTCCCCGCCTCCCTTGCCCTCAGCGCCTCCCCTCCCCCGCCTCCCTCCATCCCCCTGCGGGCCGCACCTTGATGACGGGCGACTCGGAGTTGATGGAGCCAAAGTCAAAGTTGAACACGCCCAGCCCGATGATGTCCAGGCCCAGCGACAGGAACTCGCTCTCCATGTCGGCCTTGGCCTCGCCCTGGGGGAGGCGGGATGGGTAAGTGCAGCGCTTGGTCGGGTGGGGTTGAGGGTGTGAGGAGGCAACGGGGGGAAGGGGGGGCCTGGGGCCGGGGCAGGGTAGGGTGCGCTACCCAAGCACAGCGCCCGCCTCTCACTTTCGTCCCATGGAGAACCCTGTTGCCCGCTGCGCAGCGCCTTGCCCGCTCCCCGTTCCCTCGACGCGTGCCTTTCCCCCTTCCCTTCCCCCAGCCCACACCACCAGCCCACACCACGCAACCGCCCCCCCACCACCCTTGCCCCTCGTCCCCGACCCTCCGCCCCGACCCTTGCTAGCCCCCTACCACCGCTCCCCTTATCCTGTTGGCCCCAACTCCCGCGCGCCGCACCTTGCCCGCGTCGATGGCCGCCTCCAGCTTGTCCACGCTGCGCTGCGAGCACCTCGCAAACATGCCTACCATGGACTCGTAGTACTGCTTGTGGAAGGCGGGCACCACGGCGCGCCGCCGGACCTGCGCGGGGGGAGGACGGGGGCGGGTGTAGGCGTGGGTGGCAGCGGCCGCACCGCAGTTGGGGAGCCATGTACAGCGGGCACCAGGAGGAACGCGAGGGGAGATGGTTGCGCCGCAATGGCCCGCTGCCAGCGGGTCGGTCACGGCGCCCCTGGCTCCCAGCTGCCCGGCGGCCGCCCACCTTCCAGGTCTCCAGGTCGGCGGGGATGAGGCCCTTGCCCATGATGGGCTCCAGGATCTCCGCCAGCACGCCCTTGTCGTAGTTGAAGGCGTTCTCCTGACAGGGGATGGGAGCGGAGGCAGAGGGCAGGTAAGGTGCAGGGTGTTGGGTGCAGGGCAGCGCAGGGCGCGGGTCGTGGGGATTTGCGGTCGCCCAGCCCCTCCTGGCCTGCTCACGGGGACCGGCATTGCGTCTCGCCTAGATCCCTTTTCCCCGAGTGCGCCCTGGCGCCGCCCTGCAATTCCTATCGAGCCGGCTGCTTCCCCACACCTGCAGCGCGTGCCACACCACCACGGGGTTATTTACCTCGGCCCCCTCCTGCCCCCTCTTCCCGCCCCCTTCCCGCCCGCTTGATCCGTCCCCACCTTGAGGATGTGCCGCACCACCACGGGGTCCGACACCACGATGAAGGCCTTGGGCCCAAACACAAGCTTGTACACACCGCCGCTGTCGATGAACCTGGGGCGGGCGGGCGGGGCCATGGGGCCGGAGGCGGGGCCGGGGAAGGCGGTGGGCAAGGCAGGACAGGACAGGGCGGGGTCGCCGCCCGACACAATGCAGCACGTGAGCATGCCGCCCCGCCCTCCGCCCCGCCCCAGCCCGGCCCCGCCTCCTCCCTTCGCGGTCTTGCCCCCAGCGCACCACTGGTACAGCGCCTTGAACAGTGGCTGGTCGCCCGCCAGGTCGCTAAGCTCGCCCTCCGCCACGGGGATGTTCTTGCCGCCCACGTCGGGCTGGGGGTGGGCGGGGGGCAGGCAAGGGAAGGGGTGTCGGACCGCAGGGGAAGGAGGGAGGAAGGCTCGGGACCAGAGGGCAGCAGGATGGGTGGGCAAGGGCAGGATGGAGAGGGTGGCGGAGATGCTGGCTGGACGCTGGGCCCTCCCTGGCACGGTGTGTGTGTGTGGGAGGGGAGGGGTGCTGGCGGCGCAGCAGCGGCGCATGGATGTCCGTGGCACCGGGCCGCTGGGTTGCGATGTGGGTCGCGCCGGCTCGGAGTCGGCGCCCGCGCCCCCATAACGCCAAGCGCGCAGCACACGCCGGCGGGCAGCACCGATCGGCCGGCCTTGCCAGCCCGTCGTGGCGGCGCGTTAGGGTGCGATGCTGATGGAGCGGGCAGCACTGGACGCGCGTCGCCAAGCCCGCCTTTACGGCGCCTGTACCGTCCCGTGCTCCCCTCGTACCTGGAAGTAACCCTGGCTGACGTCAGTCAGCAGGCGGCTGAGGCCGTCCGTGAGGTTGCCCTTGCCTTTGAAGTAGGCATAGACGAGGGCGCACAGGCCGGGCGCGAAGAAGATGCCCACAGCGAGAGGGTCCGGCAGCCCCTGTGCCACGGTGCGCGAGCGGAGGCCGCTGCCGCGGCCCTGCTGGCCCGGCCGCAGGGGAGAGGCCACGCCGGGGGCGGGGGCATGGAATGCCGAGGCGGGGGAGGCGCTGGTGGGTGCCGAGGGCAGCAGGGGCGAGCGGGTGAGGCTGCGCAGGCCGCGTGGCGCCACGAGCTGGCGCTGCGCCGCTGCGGGCGAGGCCGGGGTGCGAAGACGCAGCTGCTGCATCATTGGTGGCTTTTGCTCGTGTCGGTGGCACCAAGAGCGGAAGACGCGGCAGGCAAGCGTTGGGTGCAAGCGAGACCGGCGGTACCGGAATTCAGGGACCGAGGGAGTCCGAGGCACCTAGACGCCACGCCGAGCGTAGCAGGGTATGTATGGTGCCCCGACAGTGATGTGTGTGCAGCTATCGGCGCCGATCGAGCACCTTGAAGGCCATGGAAGCCGGTTTGCTGCATGGGGCTCGGGAGCAGACCGGCAAGCTTGAGTCATGCGAAGTTACAAGCACACAAACTAATTAAACACGTCTGCATCAGCGGGGCGGGCCCAATTGGCGCGCCGAGACAATTGCTTTTAGGCATTGCACGCGCGACGTTTACCGCCAGCAGCGCACACGCACGAACGGCTGCATGGACAAATTGACGTTGTGGGGCGTGGCAAGCTGCAAGGAGGGTTTGTGTGCGTGGCTCTGGACGTGCTGAACATGAGGCGTGGCGGCCGCGACGCTAGCGGCCACAACCGCGTTGCTGGCGGCTCCACCTCGACAAACCAGGTAAGCGAAGCGCAGAATAATCAGGCCAGCCTCTCGTGGCTGTCGCGGAACCCCGAGCGCCCCTGGCCGCCACGTCCCGTGAACTTCCCGGCGACTCTCTGTCGCTGTCCCCTTCCCACCCCACAGCAGCAGCTGCGCACAGCGCTCCGCATCCCGACCTCATGGGCCCGCCAACGCAACGTAGCCCTGGCCGGGGCGCCGGAGCTGCCGGCGCAAGCTGCCAACCCCCGCGCGCCGGGCCTGCCAGCCGGTGCCACCATTCGGCGGCAGCCCTCACAGCGGCAGCGGCAGCAGCAGCAGCTATGGGGAGACGAACCGGACGCAGACGAGTCCCATGACGCTGGGCTGTCGCACGCGTTGTCAAGTTCAGGCAGCAATGGCGCGGGCGGGCAGCCACAGCCGCCGTCGCAACAGGCGGCGCCAGCGACACGTGCGGCACGGGCCGCCGCCCGGTCCTCCGCTGGCCCAACAAGGCACACGCTCTCACTGCGACGGCAGCAGCAGGAGCAGCTGTGGGGCGATGCCACTGACGACGCTGAGCTCACCAGCCCCGCACCGCGGGAGCCCCTCCCAGCTGCTGCCAGCACCAGCGGCACGGGCGCTGGCGGCGTGGCGAGGCCGGGCGCCTCCGCGGCCGCGCCGCAGCGCAGCCACCTGTTCCAGCTGCGCAGAGGGCCCGACGCCAGCGGCTCGAGCGCCCAGTACCGAGCGGCCTCGCCTCGTCCCGCGGCGCCCCGCCCGCAGGTGCAGGCCCTGCCCTCGCAGGCTCAGCCGCCGGTTGCCAAACCCCGCACGCGGCTGCCCCCGGCCGCGCTCGCGGCCCGCAGGCAGCCCTCGGAGCGGCAGCTGCAGCAGCAGCAGCTGTGGGGCGGCTCCGCGCTCCGGCCGGAGCCCCCGGCCGAATCGTGGTCGACCGAGGGGCCCCTGGCGGCGGACGAGCTGCTGGCTCAGCACGACCCGGCCCTGCTGCTGCGCGGCGACCGCCACCGGACACGGCAGCCCGTCGGCGCAGCTGGGGCGGCGCCCCATGGCCCGGCTGTAGGTCTGACGGCAGCGTCAGGGACCGCCGCCGCCGCTGGGGCGGACTGGATTCTGGATCCGCTGCTTGATCTGGAGCTGGAGCTGGAGCTGGGGCCATCTCTGGCTGACGGCACCGCCGCCGCCGTGCGGCCGGCGGCGCCGGCGCCGCCACCGGCGCGAGCGCCGCTGCAGCTCATAGGCCGGCCGCAGCCGCAGCCGCGGACAACGAAACCGCGGCCACCAGCCCCGAGCCCGGTAGAAACGCCGGCGCCGGCGCCGGAAGTCGAAGCTGCCGCCAGCCCCGTACCGCAGCCGCCGAGAGCCCGAAGGCTGCTACGGCCGGCCGCGATGCCGTGGAGGGGCCTCCGTACGCCAGACGTTAGCGCCGCCGCCACTGTCCCAGTAACAGCGTTGCCTGATGACACTGTTGACCGCCTATCGGCCGCCGTGGCATCCATCGGCACCTCAGTAGAAGGCGGCCGGGCGGCCGTCCGCTTGCGCCGACGCGGGGTGCCGCCAACCCGCCGGCGAGTGCGGCTGGCGCTTCCGGAGCGGCCGCAGCCGTGGCCGGTCCGGGCGCTCACGACGGCGACGGCGGCGGCGCCACCGGAGGCGGTACTGGGCGCGGCGGGGAAGGCGCTGGCGTCGGACGCGCCGCGCGACATCAGTGGCGGCGACGCGGAGGAGGACGAGGCGGAGGCTATGCGGCTGCTGGAAAGTGTCAGCGCCAAGGTCCCGACGTTGGCGCCACGGCCGGTACCGCCGCCACCGCCGACGGGGGCTGCGTCCAAAGAGCGGAGAGCCATTGGCGTCCAGCGTCGGCCGCCGCCGCCGCCGCAGAGCGCCGAAGACGCAGTGTCGCCGTCGGCGGCTGCAGCAGTCACGGCGGCGGAGCCAGCCGTGGCGGCACCCCTCGGCGCCGCGGCTCGGCGTGCCTCAGCGCGGCCTCATCGGGGGCCAGGGCGGCAGGAGCAGCAGGCGGAGGAGGAGGCCAGTGCGACGGAGGGTCAAGGGCAGCGCCAACGGCAGCGGGCCGCTCCGCCGAGCAGCGACGGCGCCACGGGCGACGGCCGCAGCAGCGGCATTTCCCAGCATGCTGACGGCACCCTTTGGAGCTCCAACGACGGGCAGTGGGAGGACCTGGCGGAGGCCGTCACGCAGCGGCTAAGCGTCCAGCTAGCGGCAGCAGCCGCTGCTGGGGGTGGCGGGGCCGCCGCCGCCGGCCCCGCCTGCCACATCCTAGCAGCGGGCGCCGGGCAGCTGTACGCCGCGCTGCGGGCGCTGTCGTACGTGCAGGAGGTGTGGGCGCTGGCGTCGTATAACAGGCTGGTGCCGTACGCCGCCGCCGGCGGTGACGCCGGCGCGCCGCTGGCCCTGACCTTCAACAGCGTTGGGGTCTCGCTGGCGTCGTTGCGGTCCTTCTATGCGGAGACGTTGGCCCACGGCAGCGGCCCGCTGCCACTGCTGCCCGACGGCGCTCCTGTGTCGTCGTCGGCGGCGGCGTCTACGGCGGCGGCGGCGGCGCGGATGCCGCTGCGCGGCTGGCCCGCCGACACGTCCGCGCTCCGGCCGGCGGCGCTGCTCAGCACGTTCTTGGTGCCGCTGCCGGCGGCGCCGCCGCCGCCGCCGGGCCTGTCCGCGCCGCCGCCAGTGTCGGTCCGTGCCGACGGCGGCGACATACGAACTCTGGTTGCGCTGGCCACAGGGCGGCTGCGCGAGACAGGCCGCTGCACGCTACACGCGGTGGGCGAGGCGGCGGCGGCGGTTGCCGTACAGGTGTCGTACCGCGTCGGCATGTACCTGGGCCAGGAGTACGGTGCCGGCGTGCTGGCGGCTCCGTACATGCGCGCCATCGCGCCGCAGCCGTGGAGCTCGCGGCAGCAGGAGCGGCGCTGGCAGGCCGCGGCGGCGGCGGCGGCGGCGAGTGCCGCATCGCCGCAGCCGCCAGGTGCAGCTCCCCAACAGGGCGCTGGGTTGGCTGGCCAAGCGGCACTGGCGACGGCGGGCGTGGCGGAGGCGAAGGCGGCTGAGGCCGGGCTGGCGCCGGCGCTGGTGGGCCATGCCCGGCAGCTGGTGCTGGAGCTGGTGTTGTGCGGCTGGGCCGAGGACGGCACGCCCGTGCCGCTGACGGCGCCGCTGGCAGCGGCGCGGCTTGCTGCTGCAGCGGCAGCGGCAGCGACGGCGGGTACGCACCAGCCGCCGGTAGCGGACCGAACATCGCCATCGGCGGAGGCTGCCGAGCTAGCAGAGGCTGAGCTGCAGGAGGTGGCGCCAACGGCGGCGCCGCCGCCACGTCCGCAGGGGCCGAATGCCGCCGGTCCTGCAGCGAAGCCCTTTCGGTCTGCAGCTGCGACGCAGCCCCGTACGGCCGTCGCGGCGAGCGCGCCGGCACCTGCTGCTGCCACTGCCGCCAGCGGCGCAGCCACACAGCTGCGCGTTGCCAACACGCCGGGAGCGCTGCCGCAACCGCCGCACCTGCCGCCCTCCGTGTCACGCCCCACCACTGTCCGCCTTCGTGACCGCGCACCCGCCGCAGCCGGGGCCATCGTCGCGGCCGCGGCTGCCGGCAGGGGCACCGCCGCGGCCTCGCGCCTGGCTAGCAGCCGGGACGGAGCCGTCACAGGCGGCACCCCCGCCGTCAAAGTCGGCAGCGCTGACGCCGCTGCTGAAGGAGTCGCCGTGGCCTCGCACAAGGGGAGCAGCCCCGGCGGCGCTGTCGGGGGTCAGGGTCGAGCCGCTGCTGCCGACGCCGCAACCGCCGCGGCCGACGGCGCCGGCGGCCTGCTGTTCACGCTGGAGGTCCAGTCGCCGGCGACGGACGCCGCGGCGACGGTGCTTGCGGCGGCGCTGGCTGCGCGGCGGCGGGCGCTGCTGGCGGTGGTGGGGCTGCCGGGCGTGCTGCGGCTGCCAGCGCTGGTGGAGGCGACGGAGTGGCGGCTGAAGGGCGTGGACGTGCCCGTGCGCGGCGCCGTGCTGCTCTCGGTGGGTCCTGGGTTTTCAGTATCGCATTGCTGGCTGGCCTGCTGGTTGCGATGGTGCAGCGCGGCTGCCCACCTCGTCCGTGCCCCCACTCACACACCGCCGCTACCGCTCTTCCACATGCCGCTTCCACTCGGTCCACGAACAGTTTGACTTCAAGGCGGCTGCGGCGATGTCGGCGCCGGCCGCCCGTAAGAGCCGCCCGTCGCGGCGGGCGCGGCAGCGGCGCGCGGCGGCAGCACAGGGCCCGGGCGCGGCGGAGGGGCCTGCGGTGGCAGAGGCGGAGGCGTGGGCGGGCGCGGACGAGGTGGCTTCGATGTCGCACGTGCAGGAGTCGTCGCGGACGCCCGCTGCAGCGCTGAGCGCGACAGCTGCCGCAGGCGGGTTGTTGGTCGAGGTGAGCCGGCGTCTGCGTCCACTGCCGGGGCGGGGCGATGCGGCCAAGGGACCCACCGTGAGCAGCACGGCGCCGCCCATGCGGTCCGGCCCATGCGCCGGCGTGGCGGCCGCTTGGCGACATCCGGCTTGCCGTGCCGGCCCCCGGTGCGTACAGCCGCACTCCTCAGCGCTGCCCCACCCGGCCCGCAACCTGCCACAGGCCTTCTGCCTGCCCTTCCCGGCCCTGGAGCAACACCTGGCAGCCCTGCGGTCCACCGCCGACCTGCGCCTGCCGCTCCGCGCCGCCGCTGACGGCGCCGCCGGCGCGCATCCCGACGGCGAGGATGCCGACGCCGACGGCGACGGCCAGGGCCTGGAGGATGAGGTGACGGCGGCCGCCGCCGCGCTGACGGAGGCGCTGGCGGCGCGCGGCGCCGCCGCCATCATCGCCGCCAGCGGCGCCGCGCGGCGGGTGGCGGTGCTGGCGATTGCGGCGGTGTCGCGGGGCCTCGACTCGGGGCCGGGGCTGCGGCTGCTCGTGCGCCCGGAGCGCTGGGTGCGGCCGCTGCCGCCGTCGCTCGCGGCGGCGCGAGGGCAAGGCGCCGGCGGAGGCGAAGGCCAGGTGCGTCACGCAGCCGTCGTATCTTGGGTCGATGGAGTCAATAGAGTCTAGTGAAGTTTTATCGTTCGACACGTATAGATGGAAGAGCCAGGTACGTGCGCTCTCGCTTGCGCGTGCCTGTTGGTGGGGCTGACCGGGGGCGAGCAATGGGCCCCCGCCCGACGCTGAGCGGCTTGGGCCGGCGGCCTCGCGCCGCGGCCCCCTGCCAGCCCGCCGCGTCACCCAGCTCACCCGCCCGCTGCCCCCGCCCTCCTGCCCGCCCCACCTGCCAGGCCGGGGGCCGCCTGAAGCGCAGCGTGGGCGTGCGCTACCACCTGCTGCTGGCCCGAGTGCAGCACCAGGGCCCCGGGGGCCAGCAGCCGAGCGGCGGCGGAGGCGGGGCCGGCGCCAGCGGTGGAGGCGCAGCGGGGCCGGGGCCGGGGGCGGGGGACTGCTTGGTCACCTTGCTGCGGCCGCAGGACCTGCGCCCCCATGGCGCTGGGGGCGCCGCGGCGCAGGCGTAGGCACAGGCGCGGGCGAAGCGCGGGCTGGCCTATGTTAGGTAGGTTGGGCTAGCGCGGGCGCCGGCGCTACATGACGGTGTCCGTTGGCAGCGCTGGACACGAGATAGCTGCGTAGCTGCGTAGGGTGGTCTGCGAAGCCAACGAAGGCGGCCACAGGCGTAGGTGCAGTGCTGGGCGCGCACATTGCGCTGGGGCTGTGCAGGTCAGGGTGTCAGGAGCCTGGAGCTAGCGGCGAACTCGGACACGGCAGCAGCTGCAGCTAGGCAGCCCTGCAACGGATGGGCGGTCCTCATCGCCATGTGGATGGGCTGCGGTTAGATGGAGGGCGCCATGGCAGAGCAGCGAGTGGTGGCGGACGGCGGCGCAAGCGGCCCAGTTATCGCGCGGTGGCCCGGGCGTGCACTGCGCGGTTTGTCATCGAGTGAGGCTCGGGGGAATCAGGGGCGGCCAGCCACGCCTCGATATGCCGACATACTCGGAGCAAGCATCGATGCATCGTCCTTGGGGTGCTTTGTCGTGGGGAGGCATGGTCGGCCTTGCCAGCCTGCAGCGAGACGAGGCTGAGGGCTCTGAGGGTGGGCAGGTGGGGGAGGCTGCTCCCGGCGTCCCGGGGGCGCCATGGGCGGCCTCCCTGACACGCGAGGCCGTTGCCGTGCAAGGCTTCGGCTGCTTGGCCCCCTACTCAGCCAGCGCCATGTCAGCGCCTTAGCATCCGCCCGGAGCAGCAGCTCCCCCCGCCTCTGCGCACAGCGGCACAGGGCTCCCCTCGGCTGCCCTCACGGCGCAGCCGCCCGCAACTCTCAGCACACGCAATGCATCACGCCCGTGCGCAGGCATATGATAAGCTAGAACGAAGCCAAAGTAGGAATATCTGTAACCTGCTGCATGCTTATTGCAGCGCACAATGCTTCGCTCAGCCGCATCCGGGCGGCGGTCACACACTCTGGGCCACTCAGTCAAGCAGAGCAGCCAGCCTCCCGCGCCAGGCAAGCCACGGCCTCAGCCTCAGCTCGCGAGGCGGCCTGGTACGGCCCCACACAAACACATCGGCCAGCACCGTCGCTGACAGTCACTGTCAGCCACCAAGAGCCGCAGCCACGAGCGTCAATTCTTCGAGGCGTCCAGGACGCTCAGCAACACAACACACGAGACGCCGCGGCGCCTCGCCAGCGCCATGCACTCTGCCACCCCAGGTTCCTGTTCTCCTTGTATCATTTCCATCCATCATTCGAACGTCAGGTTGGCGGTGAGGTCGCCGGGGAACACCGAGATAGCGGGGTAGGCCTCGGCCTGGCCCCGCCACGGCGCCGAGCCCGCCTCCTTGCCGTTGACGAAGAAGGTGACGCGGCGGCTGTCGAAGCACAGCTCTGCCCGCACCGTGTCGCCCTCGCCGTAGGTGGCGCGGCTCATCGCCCTGCGGGGGCAGGCGGGTGGGAGGAGGCCGGCAGGCGGCAGGCGGCGTGGGGGCAGGGAGGGTTGACGACTGGCGGCCGGCGGCAGGCGACAGGCAGGCAGGCGGCACGAAGGCGCGGCGATGTGGCGACGTGGGGGCAGGCAGGCGAGGTCAGGCGCACGCACGGTGCTGTGTGTGTGGCATTCTGTCATACAAGTGCCGGGCGCGGCTCCCATGTGCCACGTCAGCCGGCGCCAGCGCGTGTCGCCCAGCCGTACTTGGCCGGGTAGATGAAGCCGGCGCCGCCGTACGACACGTAGCCGCCACGCAGGTAGTCGGGCGTCATGTACTCCTGGGGGAAGGGGGGAGGGGAAATGGCCAGCATACGTCGGCGTCTTGACGCTGCGGCAGCAGCCTGCTCGTCCACGCAGACAGCCAGGCAAGCGAGCTCAGTGGCCCCCGCCCCGCCCGCCGCTGCCAGATTGGCCCACCTGGCGGGGCTGCTCCATGAAGCCCACGGCCGTGCGCACGCCTGGGATGAAGGGTGTTGGGGTCAGTATGCGGTGTGGTTGAAGAGCGGCAAGGATACAGGCCAGGGGCAGTCGGAGTGTAAAGGGTGTACGCGCGTGTCGTAGTGTGTGGCCCCGCACCTTTCTTTGGCATAGCGACCTCGAATCCGCATTTCCCGGGGCCCCGCATTGGCTCATCGGTCGCGATCGTTACCGGTGCAGTCAGCACTGGCGATATCACGAGCTGCGCGCCTTTGCCGCGCGAAGCGACCTTGACGCCGGGCGCTGTGGTGCGGTTCAGCAGCTTAAACATGATGCTGAGAGTGGCAGTAAAAGAATTGCGATGAGGTAAGCGCAGCGATGTGATGCTGTGTGGAAGCGTGCATGGGGAGTTATGGATCGCGTTTCTTGCGTCCCACAGTCAGTTCCAGTGCCTGCCACGAAAACGCGCTGTACGCTAAAAACTTCCGCTCTCTGACTCTCTAATTTGACTTGGCAAGCGCCTGCACCAAAACACAATCCTCTGCGGCGCGAAGCTCAAGCACCGCTAATAGCCTTTCGCTAATCTGCATATGGAGCGCAAGTGAGAGCGATAGGAGCGCATGGCGGCTGGGCTGCCCTACAGCTGGCCGTCGCGCCCGCTCAGCCCGCCGACAGCGGTCATGGAGGCCGACGGCCGCTTCAAGCAGGCAAGCGGACCGCCCCGTCGTGCCGGCCTCGCCCTGCACCGACCGCAGCTGGCTTGCCTAGCACATCTCGCATCATGAAGCCGGGGAAGGCGGGGGGGGCGGGCCAGCACCAAACGGGGCGCCCCGGCGACAACGTGTGCTCGACGCGCTTTGCCCGGTACCCGGACCCTCTTCCTCCCCCCCCCCGCAGCCCCAGCCCAAGCCTAAGCCTGACATGATCGCCGCGCACATGGCGGGGCTGCGGACAGATGACGAGTTCTTCGGCTTCCTGGCCGAGAGCAAGCCGCACACGGTGCGGGCAAGGGCCAGCGGGAGCCGTGCAGTCCGGGGGGGCCCTACCGCTCTCACACGCGCCGGCGCGGGCTGCGTGCTTGCCGCACCCAGGCTAGCATACTGACATACAACCCGGGGCGCGACGCGTACGAGGTGGTACTCTATCTCGGCCCTCAAAGTTGAAAACACACAGGATACATCCAAGAGGCGGTGGCTGGAAGCCCTGGCATGAGGTCGTGTGGCCGTTGCTGTCAGCCCCCGCCCCCGCTGGCAGGCCGTCGTCCAGGTTATGCCTACACCGCTGCCCACTCCCCCTGCCCCGCCAGGCGGCCTGCTCACCTGCAAACTAGACAGCGCGTCTCCCGTTTAACCTGCCTTGCGGGCTTGAGCCGCCACGCTCACGATTCCATGCACTGCGTCTTCCCCCACCCCCCACCCCCCACCCCCCACCCCATCCCGCAGGCCGTCATTCAATTTGGCGCGTCCTGGTACGGCCTGGGCTGGGCTGACGGCGCGCTTACTATGGACAGCCAGGCACCGGGCACCCCAGCCGCGTCGGCCCTCTCCGGGCCGTGGCGCGTGAATGTCTCGGGCTGCTCCCAGGCCTGGGCAGCCGCCGCAGCAGCACCCGCTGTAGCAATCGGCGCCACGGCTGCTGCCCAGCGCTGTGGGATGTTGGGTCTGCATTCCACCGCCCCTCCCTCCCTCGCCCCGGCCGTCCCCAGGTGCACCAAGTGCGCCGAGTTCTTCCCCACCTGGTACAAGCTGAGCAAGGAGGTGCGGTCTGCATGCGATGCGGCACACGCCCAGGGACTGGCGGGGCCTGGCGCGCAGCAAGTTCCGCAAACATTTACCTCGACCACGCCTTGATGCGGCTGCGTCACGATACTGGTAGCCCGATACCTGTCGGCCGCGCCCGGCGCGCAGCATGACCCCCAGCCAGGATGATTTCCCTTGGCGGCTGCACATGGAGCCTCGTCGGGCCCGGCGTCTGCCGGTGATGCCGTCGCTTCCGTGTGCTGCCCGTCGCCTCGCCTCGCTCACCCGTCCCCTGTCACCGGCCCCTCTCTCCCCCTGCGCCCGCAGTACACGCAGCTCAAGTACGCGGTGGCGCAGGTGGACTCGCTGCATGAGGCGGTCAAGGTGCGGCCGGTCTTGGGGAGTCTTGAGGGGCGTGGGGCCGATGGAGAGGGTTGCGGTGTCAGCGCGGCGCGGGCCTGCGGGTGCCTGCTGTGCCGTTGCCGCTCGCCTGGGCAGCTCAGCGTCCACCGGTGGTTGGGCTTACGAAAATCAGGTGTTACCAGTGGCATTTCATGGGCTGCGGCGTGGGGTGGGAGCGCGGGGCGCGCGCGTGGCCGTTGCCGCCGGGCAGCACCGCTCGTTGCAAGCATTGCTTAAGGTCGGGGCCTGCGCGCTGCGACTCCCGACCCGGATTCGCCGCAGAACCCGACGCCGCACGCCACCCCACGCCACCCCACTGGCGGCCCCGTCGCAGGGCGTCAAGTACAGCCCCACCTTCCACATCTACCGCAACGGCCGTCACGTGGACCGGGTGCTGGGCAAGGAGCATCAGCGGCTAGCGGACCATCTGTGGCTGCACAGCGACTGAGCCGGGGGCGCAGGCGGAGGCAGTTTGGGTTTGCTCTGTCACAGGCTGAGAGAGGGCAGCGGCTGGGCGGGGCTGCTGCTGGCCGCAGGCCTCTCGGCGTCGCCCTACAGGCGGAGGACTGGACCGGGAGCGCTGCTTGCTGCCTTGCTGCGCCTCGCTTTGGGTGGCATTTGCGCTCGCTTCCCTGTCGGGCTGGGCTGTAGCATGTGCGGGTGCCAATAGTGTCTAGACACATTTGGCACGCGAAGAATGGACTGCATGCGTTGGAGAGCGATTCGGTTGCATTAGGTGGGGCGGGTTGCGCTTGAGGTTGGTTGCCCGCTGTGTGCGCTGAGCGGTGGTGGTCTTGTGGACTATGCACGACTGGCGCTAGCACACGGATGGCAGGACGCTGCGGCTAGGCACGGTACGTCTGGGCGGTCGCTGATGGCGGCCGTTGGGCACGAGGGGCGGTGTACGGGCCGCGGCGGCTGGAGCGGTTGCGGCGGCGGTTTTTCACATGCACGGCTCCGTTGGCTGTCATGCCAACTCTATTACCCGCGCAGTAGGCTCTATGCCGTCCAAGCGTTCTTCCCAAGCCTATACAGCCTGCTGTCACTTGTCAGAATGGCTTTGCACATATCCCCAGTCAGCCCCAAGCCTCCACATAGCCGCACTCGGGGGCCCGCCCACCAAGCCGCGCCCAGCTCCACAGCCGCATGGCGTCCTCATGGCCGCAATGCCTCACTTGCTTACACCGGTAACCACGCCAGACGACGGTGTAGCCGCCGAACGCACAGCCCTCAGTGCCCCGTCAGCCCCGTCTTGCCGGTCTTTGCGGGTGGCTGCTGCAGGCTGCGCAGCAGCAGGTCCGGCGGCAGCACGTCGCCCGGCACCACGCTGGGGCCCGACGAGGCTAGCGCGCCCTGCGTCAGCTGCGGCAGTGGCCGCTTGGCGCCCGCCTGCGAGCCGCCCTTGAGCACGCTGGGGGGCAAGGGCGGGTCCGGACGGGGGAGGAAGGACGGAGTTAGGGCTGGGTGCAAGCGGCGCAGACTCGTGCGGACGCACTGCTGGTGCTTGGCGCTCTGGCCAACACCCGCTCAGGTACCGCGGGGCACGGCCCTGCGCCCCACCTCGGCGGGACCACTTTCGACGCCGGCTTGAGCTGCTGGATGGCGGTGTAAGGCACCAGCCGCATGCGGTTCTTGGCCTGCTCCAGCACCCTGCAGGGTACCCACGGGACACGGCGGCGCTTGGTCAGGGCAGCACACGTGGCACAGGCGCCAACGCAGGCGTGCGTGGAGCAACCGGTACGAGCGCTGGCGAGGCATGAGCGGGCCCGGTCATCATGGAGTGGCCACTGGATGCCGCAGTGCGGCACGTACCTGGGGTTCAGCGCCGCCAGGGGGTTCTTCGCCATGAGCGGCTCATACTTGAGCAGGCCCTGGCTGAAGATGCTGACCTGGCTGCTGGCGGGCAGCTGCTGCGAGGCTGCCGGCGCCGCGGCGATGCCGGCGGCCGGGGCCGGCGCCGCGGCCGGCGCCCGGGCATGCGCTGGCGGCTGCGGCTGCGTGGGCTGCTGCGAGGCCAGGAGGTCCGCGTCCTGGGTTCCCGGGACCATCTCCTCGTCCTCGTCGATAGCTGCGGGCACGGGTGGCCGCGGACCGGGCGGCTTGGGCGGCGGCATGGCGGCGGCATCATTGGATGCTGCCTTGCCGGCGGCGGCGCCCTTTCCGCCGCCACCCCGTGCCGCCGCCTCAAGCTCGGGCTCCGCCTCCGTTGCCGCTGGCTGGCTGCTGCCGGCCGCCGCCGCGCCCTTGCCGCCCGCCTTGCCCCCGCGCCCTCGCCCCTTTGCAACCGGCTGCTCGGGCGGTGCGCTGGTGCCGGCGGCTGTGTCGCCGCCGCCCTCGCCATCCGTGGCCTCGGGCACCGGCGGCGGCGCCTGCTGCTTCTGCGCCGCCCGAGCCGACGCTCGCTGACCCCGCCCGCCCTTCAGCTCATAGCCGGGGGTGTCCGCTGCCAGGGCCTCGCCGTCGGAGTCCTCCGCCAGCGCCACAGCCATGGCCTTGGAACGCGCCTGGCCCGTCTGCGCCGCGCGACGGCGGCTGCTTTTGCGGTCCCCGGGCGCGGCCTCTTGCGATGGCTACGGGGCAGGACCAGCGGGCACAGGGGCGCAAGAGAAGACAATAAGCTCACGACCACGTCGAGTGGCAGCAAGGTGGGAGCAAGCCAGACAGTATCGCAGTGCAGGCGTTTGGCAACCAGGGCGCACCTCCTCGGCTGCAGCGGCGGGCTCAGCGGCAGTCGCTGCGCTGCCGGCCTTGTCCACGGCCGCGGCGGTAGGTGCAGGCTCAGCCGCGGCGGCGGCCTGCGTGCCTTGAGCGCCCGCGCCCTTGGCTGCCTTTCGCCCGCGGCCTGTGTCACGGGGAACGAGGGCCAGTGTGAAACATGCCACCGATGCCGCAGGCCGTGATGCAGTGGCTTACTTGCGCAACATGCAGACCCCATCCAGCGCATCGCACCTTTGCCCGCGGGCCGCTCCTCGCCGTCCGCTGCGGCCTCCTGCGCCCGCTTGCCTCGCGCAGCTCCCGCTGCCGCCGGCGCGGAGCCGCTCGGCCCAGCGCCGTCACCACCAGCAATCGGCGCCGCGGGGGCCGCAGCAACCCCTGACACAGGCACAGGCGCTGCAGATGCGGGCTGTGGAGGCGCCTGGGGCGCAACGCCACCCTGCGAGCTGCGCTGCTGGGACCTGCAGGCCAGAAGGCATGACAGCATCGTGAGCGAAACCCATAGCAGTTGGAAACTGATGCAAGATCTGCCCTTATCATTCCGCACTGTTGCGGCACAAGTCCAGCCGACCCACATGCCGAGGATGAGGTCAGCCGAGGGCCCCCGGTCGTCGTCCTCCTCATCCGAGCTGGCCCCGCCGCCTGCCGCTCCACTGCCCCTGAGCGACCCCATGAGCTTGTCCACCGCCGCCGCCGCGCAGCGGACCTGTCCAACGTGGCGTTTGAAGGGAGCCGTAGGCACGCGCGTGTCATACAAAGGGATGACCGAACGTATTCATGCGCCCCCGTTCGACCTCTGTGGTTAGACCCCCATCACCAAACCGCTACAGGTGCAAGCGAACAGGCACGGCCGCCCCACCTTGTGCCGCTGCGGCTCCGCCGGGCTAGGAGCGCCCAGTTGCTGCTGCTGCTCCAGGTGCCGCAGCTGCGCCTGCAGCGCCGCCAGCTCGCCGGCGTGGCGCTCCCGCACGGCCCGCAGCGCGGCCTCGTGCGCCGCGCCGTCGGTGCCTTGCGAGGCCTGCAGCTGCCGAATGCGCTCGTCGCGTGCTGCCAGCGCGGCCTGCAGCTCCGACAGCCGCGCGTGCGTCTGCGCCTCGGTGCTGCCCGCGTGCGAGGCCTGGGGCGGGCGGGGCGGCAGAGGAGTGTCCCGCACAGGCAGGTGTGCTAAGCACCGTACGATGGGACGCGACGGGGTGCCAGGGGCCGGGGGCCGCTGGTCGGTCACTAGCTGCTGCGGCGCCACGCACGCACCTGCTGCCGTGCAGCGTCCAGCTGCTGCCGCAGCAGCGCATCCTGCTCACGGGCCTGGGTTTGCTGCTCCGCCAGCCGCCGCTGCAGCTGCTCCAGCTGCCGGCTGTGAGCGGCATGGGCGTCGCGCAGCTCGGCGTCCTTCAGTTCACACTGCGGCGGCATGTGGGGTCGCGTCAGTTGTGTACGTGGGGGCCCAGGCATGCGCGCGCTGGGCGCGGTTGCTACCGTTGCTACCATACGTGCCTGTCGATGCCCCAAGCTAAGAAGACGCCAGAGGGCCCGGCACGCACCTGCCGACGCTGCTGCTCAAGCTGCGCCTGCAGCGCCGTCACGGCCGCGTCCTTGCTGCTGGCCTGCTGGCTGAGGTTTTGCGTGTTGCGCTCCAGGGTCCCCTCCAGCTCCGACACCTGGGCCGCCCGCGCCGCGGCCTGGAGGGAGATTGCGGGAAGGGAGCGGCACTGTTGGGCGACACAGCACGTCGGCATCCACCCGTCTGCAACGCTGGGCACGGTGCAACCTTTATGCAAGAGCAGCGGGCCGCAGCCGGCTTGCCGCAGCCCCACCTTGCGCTCCGACGCCGCGAGCTTGTCCTGCAGCAGCTCGGCGTCAGCAACCGCTTCGCTGGCCTGCGACGCAGCAAACAAACGATCACCCATGACGACCATCCCCGGAAGGTAGGAGCTGCGCCGGTCCCCAGCAGCCCACCTGTCGCCGCAGCTGCGCGAGCGCTGCGTTGTGGCTGTCCTGCAGCTCCAGCTGCCGCTGGCGGTACTGCTCGCACTCGGCCTCCAGCCGCTCGCGCTGCGCCGCCTCGCGCTCCAGCTTGGACGCCTGCCGCCGCAGCTCGCCCTCCGCATCCCGCCTGCAGTGTGGACCGCCAGGGCGCGGACGGGTTGTGGCCATGCACGTGGCTATCATTTCGTCGCATGACAACGCTGTCTCGCTCGGCGGCCAAGACCAATCTCAAGCGCACCTGCCCTCTGCTAGCCGCTCCTTCAGCTGGTCTATGCAGTGCCGCAGCTCAGTGATGATGGACTCGTCCGAGGCCTTCAGCCGCTGCGCCTCCTGCGACAGCTGCGCGTCGCGCACCGCCGAGCCCTCCATATGCCGAAGCAGCCGCTGCTCCGCCGCCTCCAGCTCCTTTCCACGCATGGCCAGCTCGCTTGTGAGCTTCCCTACACGAGCATCGGCCGCCGCTCGCTCCTGGCGCTCCTCCTCGAGCTCGGTGCTGAGCTGCCGTCGCTCAGTGCGCAGCTCGCGGCAGGTTGCGGCCTCTTTCTGCTGCTTGCTCTGCTCGTCCGCTAGCTGCCCCCGCAGGGCGTCGAGCTGCCGCTGGGTGGCCTCGGCCGAGGCGCGCCCGCCCTCGAGCTGCTGCGACAGGTGCTCATTGAGCTCGTGGCATTCAAGGAGCTGCGCATGGAGCTGCTGCGCCTCAGCGCTGGTGCTGGCGAGCTGACCCTGTGGCGGGAGATAAGAGGAAGGGACGACGTCTCGGTTCCCCTGCTTATCACTGGCGCTGCGCTCTGATGCCAGGTCCCATCCTGGCCTTGAGCATGTGGAAGAGCTCACCTGCTGCTGGACGCGGGAGCGGTGCTGGCCCTGGCACAGCGCTGTCAGCGCTTGCACCTGCTCCTGCAGCGCCTTGTTGTTGCTGAGCAGCAGCTCCCGGTCCTCAGCTAGGCTCTTCACAATGCCCTCCGACACGAGCAAGCTGGACCGGGCCACCCGCGCGCTTTCGTCGACGCTGGCCAGGCGCATCTTATAGAGCACCGCCTTCTTGCGCCATGCCAGGAGCTCGAGCTTCTGCTTGCTCCCTTGCTCCCGCAGGATTGCTTGCTCCAGGTCCCGCCGTGCCAGCTCCTGCAGCGAAGGGACGTGTGTTGGTGTCGTCGGCAAGCCCGGGTGCCGACACCTGTGCCCGCCTGCCGCTTTCGATACGTATGTACCTGACTATGCTCGTCGCGCACGCTGGCAAGCTCACGCGCTGCGCCCAGGCGCAGCGCCTGCAGTTGCGCCTCATAGCCCCCACGCAACACTGCCTCGTAGCTGCTAGACACGACTACATAGTCAGGTGGTGGTGCACTGGCCATCTTTGTGCTAGCTGCTAAAGCGATGTCAAGCGCTGTGTCGAGATGAGCACTGTGTTGTTGAGCATGGCCGGCTTTGTCCCATGACAGCTCTCGTCCAGCAGCAGTGAAAGTTCACACGTGTAGTTGCCTCTGGGCTGGTTCGGCGTGCGGTAGAGAGCGAGAACGCGCTTGCAACAAAGCGCGAGGCTCAACAGCTGGTTGTTTGACTGGCGACAGAGGTGCCTCGTCAATGCACGAGCGTTTAGAGGGCAAGCTTGAGAGTGTTTGTATGTGCGTCGTAGGTTGCGCTGCGCAAGCTGGGGCAACCGGAATGAGGCACAAGCGGTTTTCGGTGCCGATGTCCATACACCGCCAGCAATGTTGAAGGGTGCTCAGTGTTTGAACCTGTACCACATGCATCGCTGTATGGAGCTCGCCATACCCACACGGCGCTAAGGTCCCGCCGCCGACCCAGCTCGCTGACGCCGACGCACTACGCTAGAGGCGACTGCAGTAGCAGCCATGGCGGGGGCTGCGGCCCTAGAGGCGCGCCTGTCGGCGCTGTCGGCCTGCGCGACGGGCATGGACATGCGCGGCCGCGCCACGCTCGTCGCGGTCGCCCTTGACACACCCCGCCCAGCCGACAAGCGCTTCCTGTCCGACCTGTACGATGCGTGCGTCGGCAGCCTCGCGGATCCCGCCGACGGCGCTGCGCCACCCCACGCCGACGGCGTCGGCGTCGCCGTGGACCGCAGCCAGCTCCGCGCCACGTGCTGCGCTGCTGCGCTGCACTACCTTCCCCAGCAAGGTGCGCACCGCTGCAGCTATCTTGACCGCACCACCGCAGCTCCCTCTGATGACGTGACCTGCACCTCCCGCCTGCTGCCGCCGGGCGCCGGCCGCAGACGCCAAGCTGGTCGCCCAGTTCCTGGACGCCTTCTTCCTGCCGCTGCTCGCCGGCGCCAGCCGCGCCGCCAGCGACGGCGGCGGCGCCGCCAGCTCCCTGCTGCCCGACCGCGCCAGCCTGCTCCAGGCCTGCGCCAGCCTGACCGCGCTGCTGGCCGCGGACGCGCACTGGCTGCTGCTGCAGCAGGCCGTCGACGCCGGCCTCGACGCCCTAGACTGGGCTGCCGCCAGCGCCGCCGCCGACACCGCGGCGGCAGCGGCAGCCGCGTCGGCCCCGGGCCGCAGCCCTCACGCGCTGAGCCTGGCCGTCGGCTGCGCGCTGGTGACGGAGGCGGTGCGGGAGCTGCGCGGGGCCGTGGCGGCGGCAGCGGCGAAAGAGGCGGCGGCGGAGGCGGCGCGGGGCCTGCTGAGGCACGTGCTGACGCGGCTGGCGGCGGCGCTGCGGCCTGCGCTGGGCAGCAACCAGGCGGCGGTGCGGGCGGCGGCGCTGCGTGTGGCGGTGCCGGCGGCGCTGTCGTGTGCCGAGGCGCTGGGTGGGTGGGCAGGCCCTGCTGCTGCTAGTGCTGCCTGGCAGGCTGCCTGGCTCTCACAGCCCACGGGAATGGGGTCCTCGCCTTGCTGCACTGCGTCGCGGGCCCAGTGGCAGCATCGCGGCGAAAGCAACTCTTTCCTACACCACCACCACAGGTGGCGCCGACCTATCGGCGTTCGCCCAGTCCGTCTGGCAGCTGTCCCTGGAGCTCCTGGCTGGCGGCGCGGCCGAGGCCGCCGCCGCCAGCGGCCGCGCAGACGGCGGCGCCGCCAGCGGCCCCGCGCCCGCCGCTGCGGCCGGCTCCGCCTCCCCTCTGAGCAGCGTGCCGCAGCGCACGGGCCTGGCGCTGCTGTTCGGGTGCTGCTCGCTGCTGCAGAGCCCCGCCGCGGGGGTGGACGTCGGCAGCAGTGACCGCTTCTGGGAGCTGCTCCGCGAGTGCCTGGTGCGTCGTCAGCGCCCGCAACAGCCATGGCCCTCATTCGGGGACGCCGCCGTCCCGCCTGTCGCGCTGCGCATATCCCAGCAGCACCGCGATCTGCTGCCAGCGCCTCGCCTCGTGACCTCGCACCCCGCGTGTCGCCCACAGTCGCTGACGTGTGACCAGGATGCCATGGAGCGCAAGCGGGCGGTGGCGCTGCTGCAGCGGCTGGCGCCCGCGGACCAGATGGCCGTGCCCGGGTGGCAGATGTGGTGCGGCGGGTTCGGCCCTCGTGTCTTACACATCGTTTCCATCGATGCGCCGACGATTCAACTTGATAGCTTTCATAGAATTGCGGGCTGTGGCAGGTGTGGATAGGGCCGGGCTGCGGCTGATCGCACAACACCGCGCACCCGAGCGCGCCAACCGACCGCGCTCGCCCGCCCTCCGCGCCGTGTCGTACCGTACGGCAGGAGCGCCCTGTACGACATCCTGGACGAGTTCACGATCCACCTCGTCGCGCCCATGTGGGCCAAGGTACGGCAGCCCACCAGGTGCACGTGCTGGCTTCCCAGAGCCCGCACGCTTGTGCTTGGCCTCCCCCTGCCCCAGCAGCCGCCCTCCCACCTCGCGCCTACCCCGTCCTGTGTCCTGCCAACCAACCCCCCGGCCCCAGATCGACGCGCTCCACGCGGCCGCCCCCGAGGCCTCCACCCAGGCGGTGGTGCCCAAGTCCTACATCCCCCGCAACAAGGAGCTGCGGCAGCGCAAGCCGGAGCAGGGCGCGGCGGCAGCGGGCGGCCAGGAGCAGGAGCAGGAGCAGGCGGCAGCGCAGGTGGTGGGGCAGAGCCCGGGCGGGGGGGGGGCCGGGGGAGGGATGGGCATGTGGCAGCATGTGGCAGCAGATGGCAGCAGGTGGCAGCAGGTGGCAGCAGGTGGCAGCATGTGGTGGTTGGTGGTGGTTGGTGGTTGTGCCGCCGGTGGCAGCATGCGGTTGCGCCGCCAGTGTCCGCATCGCGCATCGCCCTGCATGGTGCCCCGCTGGCGTGGCAACGGCTTGGGACCCGTGGTGCCCCCCTGCCCGCGGCTGATGGCGCACACACCGTGCCGCCGTGCGAGGGCCGCTCATGGCGTTGCCGCTGACCCGGCCGCCGTGGCCCTGGGTCCCGCAGGCGGCGGCCGAGGGCGTGGGGCCCGAGGCGCTGGGCGTGCCGCTGGAGTGGCAGCTGGTGCTCTGGACGCGTGGCCTGCAGCACAGCAACATCCAGGTGGGGTGCGGGTGCGGGTGCGGGTGCGGGTGCGGGTGCGGGGCGGGGCAGGGCGCCAAGAGGGCGCGCGGTGGGAGTGGCCGCAGGGCTGGGCGGGCGAGCGCGAGGCTGCGCCCAGCTCGGCCGGCGGGCGGGGGCAGCAAGGGCCACGGTCTGCCGCAGGGCACACCACGCCACGCGTTCCGCAAGGCACGCAACGCAGCCACGGCAGCCACCTGTCGCGGCTCGTCCCTCCACCCGCCCCTTCGTCCGTGCCCTCGCCCCGCCCGCCCGACCTCGCGCCCGCAGGTGCAGCGCCTGGCCCTGCGCACCTTCCTGCTGCGCGACTGGCGGCAGGCGCGGCTGCTGGGCCTGGTGCCGCCCGGGTTCGTTGGGGGCGTGCTGCTGCCCGGCCTCACCCGCGACCACCACCACCGGGGAGGCGCGGCCGAGTCCGAGGTGCTGGATGTGCAGGTGCGGGGGGCGGAGGGGTTGGGGCGGGGGCGTGGAGGGGTTTGACAGAACCCGGCCGGGTACCCTGAGGTTTATGGCTCGGTTTTGGAGGTCACCGCAGCCGGCAGGGAGTGCCTGGAGGAACTGGGGCAGGGGCGGGTGTTAGGCCGCTTTCGCTTCTCGCTTTGCTGCGGTGGTTCACCGCCAGCGCCACTGGCTCGGCACGATCCCGCGCCGCCCCGCCCACCAGGCCCACGCCACCGCCTGGCTGCGGGCCTGGTTCGCCGCCGCGCCGCCGCCCGCACGCGCCGAGGCGCTGCTGTCCCTGCGCCCCATCATGGCGGGCCCCGAGCTCTCCCGCCTGGGCCTGCAGCTGCTGCTGCGCTGCCTCGCCACCGGCGCCCTGGGCGCCGCCGCCGACGGCCGCCTGGCGGCGCCGCCGCCGGAGGCAGCGGCGGCGGCGGCACTCGCCGCCTTCCCGTCTGCCATGCTGTCCGCTCTGCGCTCGGTGCTGGTGTACCTGGCGAGCCTGGCGGGGTCGGCCTACCGGCGCAGCGTCATGCAGTCCGTGCTGGTGGCGGCGGCGGCGGTGGTGCGGGTGGGGCCGCCGCCGCCGCCGGCGGGCGGCGGCGGCGGCGGCGGCGGAGGGGCGGGCGCGGGCGCGTGCCTGCGGCTGCTGCTGGAGCTGCCGCCGGCGGCGCTGGAGCAGGGCAGCGAGCTGCGAGCGGTGGCCAGGTGGGTCAGTGTGCAGCAGCAGCGTTCGGTGGCAGCCGTCGTATCGATTCAGTTGATGCAGTGTATCGAGCTGAGCCGTCGACGTACCGACATGGCAGGCATGGATGCGCGTGGGTGCGTGGGTGCAGCTCCTGGCCAGCCGCTCTGCTAGCCGTGGCTGCGACCAGGCTGCTCGGGACCAGGCCGGCCTCGTGAGCAGGCGCTGCCGCCGCCTCCCCTCAGGTCATGGCTGCTGGGCCGGCCGCTGCAAGGCGATGACGACCTGGCGGCGGTAGCAGCCGCCGCCGCCGCGCCGGCGGCGCTCACCGCCGCCGAGGCCGCGACCGTCGCCGCTAGGTTTACCGCCCTGCTCGACGAGTACTGGGGCGGCGGCAACGCCGCCTCGGCCGCCGCCGCCGCCGCCAGCGGCGTGGTGACGGCGCCGTCGCTGGCGCGCCTGCTGTTGCTCTTCGACGACGTGGACCCGGTCGCCGCCGCCGTCACGGAGCGGCTCCGTAGGGCGCTGTACGGCAGTTACGGGCGGCCATACCGGGCGGCGGCCGAGGCGGACCGGGTGCTGGAGCTTCTCCGGGAGCTGCTGGCGGCGGCGCCAGCCCTGGTGAGCGGCCGGGACTGTTCCCCCTCGGGCGTGCAGCAGCGCGGCTGCTGCCTTTTCCCCCAGCCGGGGCCGCTGCCTGGCCCTTCCACATGCCCCCCGTGTGCGCCCCTCCCTCTGCCGCCTCCCACCGCCCGCAGCCGCTGCCCGGCGCGCCGCTGCCTGCCGCCCCCTCGGCGCTGCAGCTGGCGCTGCTGGCCCTGCTGGCCGACTGCTGCGAGGACCTGGTGGCGGAGGCCAGCGCAGCAGCGGACGCATTCCTGCTCGCCGAGGAGGCCCTGACGGCGGCTGCGGCGGCGGCATCGGGGCAGGCCCGGGACGAGGGTGGGTGCCGGCACAGGGGCGGCACCCAGCGCCGACGCTAGGCACCGTGCGCCGCGACCCATTCCGCCATTCGGTCGAGAGCACCCTTCCTCGCTGACCTTTGCGTGCTGCGAACACCGCAGGCGCGGCGCTGGCCCGGGCCGAGTCCGCCTGGGCTTGTGTGGCCGCCGCGCTGCTGCGGCTGTCGCGGTGGGCCGACCCCTCCGTGGGGCCGGCGGTGCGGCGGCTGGCGGGCGCGGCGGCGGCGCTGACGGGCAAGGTGTCCGCGGCGCCGCTGCCGCCGGGCCGGCCCGCCGCCGTGGCCGTGGGGTTCAAGGTGCGGCCGGCCTGGGTGCGACGGTCGCCAGGGCGGCAACTGACGGGCGCGCTGCCAACGCACTCCGCATTGCTGCTGAAGGCCGCAAGCCTGCCGCCACGCAACGCCCACGGTGCCAAGTGCCGCACTGCCAACGCACGTCTGCACGCTACTCAAGGCGGCAAGCCCTGCAATGCCCCGCTCGCAGGCCGCCACCGCCGCCGCCGAGGCCCTCCGCCAGGCGGCGGCATGGTCCGAGGACGTGGCCGCCGTCGTCGCCGACCGCCTCGACGGCGGCGCCCTGGCGGCGGCGGCGCTGCGCGACGCCGCCGCCGTTCTCGCCGCCGCCGCCGGCCGACGCGGCGGCGGCGCCGACGTGGCCGAGGTCGAGGCCGCCAAGTGGCCGCTGCTCGACGCCGCGACGGCGGCGGCGGCCGACGGCGCGCCCGGCGCCGCCGCGTCGGCGGCGGTGCTGCGGCGGCTGCCGCCGCCGGTGCTGGCGGCGCTGCTGGCGGAGGCGGTGGGGGCGCTGGGGGAGTACCCGGAGGGCACGGTGCTGCCGCTGCTGCGGGTGACTCGGCGCTGCCTGGCGGCCGTGGTGGCGGGCGGACCCGAGCTGCAGGTGCGTCGGTACCCATGAAGCTCAGCATGGCGTGCGGTCCGTGAAGCCTACCCTGGTATCCTCACCGGCCACGCGTTTGACGGCGCGTTACCCAGCCCCACGCGGGCTTGCAGCGCCCCCATCAGTTCATTGCCCGCTTCCCGTGCCTGCAGGCCGCCGCCGCGCACGCCCTGGGCTGCGCGCCCTCCTCCCCCTCCCCCTCCGGCGAGGACGCGCTGGTGGAGGTGGTGTGGGTCTGCGACCGGGAGCTGTGGAACGCGGTGTGCGCCAGCCAGCGGCGCACCGGGCCGCTGTGCGCCGCCTTCGTCAGCACCGCGCTGCTGCCGGGGCTGTTCCTGGGCCAGGTGCGGCGTGGCCGGCAGGGGCGCTGGCCACAGCGGCTGGAGGGAACGTCACAGGGGCATACGCCAAGCAGTGGTTGCATGAATGAACCTCCACGCCTCCTCCCTCCACGTCCCCTGCGGCCCGCAGCCCGCCGCCGCGCTAGCAGCGCTGCACGGACCGTCGGGCCCCTGCCGCTGGCTGCTGTCGCGGCTGCTGGATTGGGGCGGCGCCTCGCCGCGCTTCCTGTTCGTGACCGCCTGCCAGCTCGGCGCCTTCCTGCCGTACCAGCCGCAGCTGGCGGAGCTGTACGGCGGCGAGATCCAGGCGCTGCTGCTGTGGGGCAGCCGGCGCGGAGGTGGGTACGACGGGGCGCCGAGCAACCCGCGTATTGATGCCGATACAATCGATGTAGTCTATCGAACTGGAACGTCGATGTATGGGTATCATGTGTTCACAAGATGCAAGGTCTGGCTGCCGGATAAGCACTGAGGAGGTGCGCCAGTGTCGTTGTGGCCCCCGACCGCCGCGGCCCCGACTGCTGTGCCCGCTGCCGCAGCCCTCGCTGACCCCGACGCTGCCGCCGGCGGCTCTGGCGCCGCCGCCGCCGAGGGCGCCGAGGCCGAGGAGCTGGCGACCGTGGCGCCGCCGCCTGACGCCGCGCTCGCGTCCAGTCCCTCCATCGCCTCTGACGTGGCGCCCCGCGTCGCGCTGCTGGGCTGCCTCTACCAGCTGGCCGAGGCCGCCGGCTGCGTCTGGCCGCCGCCAGCGGCGGCGGCTGCGCCAGCAGCGGCGCCGCCGCCGGCGGAGCCGGCGACCGCGAAGCGGCCGCCCCTCATCGTCTTTGGCGGCGACAGCTCCTTGTGGTCCTCCGACGGCGCCGCCGCGTCGGCGCCGTCACCGCCGCAGCCGGCCGTCACCGCCGCCGCCGCCGCTAGCGGCGGCGGCGGCGCGGAGGCGGACTGGGGCGCGCCGCTGCCGGCGGACCCTGCACATCCGGCGCTGCTGGCGGGGCGGGCGCTGTGGGTGCGCATGCTTGGCGTGGCGCTGCACGACCCGCTGCTGTCCACCGACAGGGTGCGCAACGGCTCGGAGCTGCACCGCCGCAAGGTGGGTCCGTGGCGGCACCCCGGGGCGGGGGCGTCGGGTAACGGCGGCTGGCCTGTGGCGGCCACGCTGCCGGCGCGGCAGCAGGCCGATGTGCCCTCCGGGGGCTCACCGGCCCCGGACGTCAGCTGGGGTATGGCTTCTAGCCCGCTCCGTCGAGTTGTGCTGTGCGCGTGCGGCTCCGTGTCAGGCTGCCAGCGCGGCCCTGGCCGCCGCCCGAGGCTGCGGCGCCCAGCGTCCTCTCGCCGCCTTGCGTGCCGCAGGTCCGGCTGTGGCAGTCGCTGCTGGTGCTCAGCTCCTTTGTGTCGAGGGAGGAGTGTGGGACCGCGCTGGCGGCGCTGCTGCCGCAGGTGGGGTCGGAGAGTCACACGGGCCGTGGGCATGGGCCATGGGCCACGGGCCGTGGATACGGCGTGGGCCGTGGGGTAGTGGCGCAGGGGCGGCACAGATGGAGGCGCCACCGGCTGTGCCACGCTCTGTTGGGGTCGTGGCATGATGTGCTATGAGCGGCTGCCGGCGTGAGGTGCGGGCGCAAGGGGTGGGCCAGCCGACCGTTGACACCAACCACGCCAACCGCCAACCGCCGCAGGTCAACGGCAACAACCCGCCAACCGTCAAGCAGTACGTGGAGGCGGTGGCGGCAGCGCTGGTGCTGCGCGAGGTGGGGCCCAGGCGGCGGGCGGCGGGGGTGCCGGCCACTGGATGGGCTGGCCCCGTGTAGCAACCCCAGCATCCCAGCACCAAAGTGCCGGCTACCCACCTGCCCCGCCCCACCCTTGCCTAATTCATCAACCCCTCCTCTCTTCTCCCTCCATCCCACCTCCTCCCTGCCCCCTCCCCAGCCCTCGCTGCTGCGCTCCCAGGTGCTGCCGCTGGTGTCCGCCTACGGCCGCCACCTGGCGGGGCTGGGCTCCTACATCCTCATAGCCGCGCAGGTGCGGCAGCCGCGGGGAGGCGACAGGGGCAGGGAGAGCCGCCGGGGCCGGGCGCTGCTCAGATACCGGCCCCCCGGGGCAGCTGCGGTACCCGGGGTAGGGCGGGACGCATGGCCGGACCCCCGGGCACCGGCGCCAGAGCCAAGGAGGGGACCCAGCCACGGGCCCCAGCTCGGCGGCCACCGGGTCCGTAACCTAGGTGGCAACCCCACGCCGCGCCCTCCCCTCCTCGCCCCACTCCTGCCCACGCCGCCAGCTGCGTGCTGCCACAGCACGCCTCACCCCCTGCTGCCCTCCCCCATCTCCCTTCCCCCCCATCCCGCCAGGTGCTGCTGCACTCGCCGCCGGGCGTGCAGGCCACCCAGCTGCGGCCGCTGCTGCTGGCGCTCAGCCCCTGGCTCATGTGCCACGGCCACAACGTGCGCACGTACGCCCAGCTGGTGCTGTGGGCGCTGCTGCGGCGCTTCCCGCCGGAGGAGCCCATGTGGGGGCACAGCATAGGTGGGTGGGCGGGAGGGGGAAGGAGCGTGGCAGGGAAGGGGAGGGGGAAGGAGCGTGGCAGGGAAGGGGAGGGGGAAGGAGCTTGGCAGGGAAGGGGAGGGGGAGGGAGCCAGCTTGGTCCCTAGTGCGACCGCACCGCAAGGGGCTGTCGGGGACCGGGGCCGCGGAGCCGGGCTCCCTGCGAGGCGCGTCTGTGGTGCGGGGTGGGATCCCTGCCCGCCTCGCACCACTTGCGTTCCGTCTCTTCCCCTCTCGCCTCCTGCCCGCCTCCCATGGGGGGGGTCGCTCGCCCGGAGAGGCTCGCGCGCGAGTGTGCTCGTGGGGTTGCTATCCGCAAGGCAGCACACCCACTTGCCAAGGTTGCACGCCCTCCCCCTCCCCCCTCCCCCCTCCCCCC
>BDDC01000864.1:22840-36864 GCA_001662425.1 Chlamydomonas sphaeroides | reverse complement strand
CCCCCGCCCCACCACCCCCGCCCCACCACACCCGCCCCACCACACCCGGGCGCTCCATTGCGCACCGGCAGTCCGCTGCGCTCTCATGCGCTGAGGCGCGCGCCAACATTAACGATGCAAGCAGCGCTCGCCGTGCGGCTATGTGGCTGGGCTCACGCCACAGCCGACAGCCCGCGACCGCAGGCCCCTCTCGCTGCGGTCCTTCCTTATCCCTCCACCCCCACCCCGCAGGTCTGCGGTGCGCTGCCCCAGCATGGTGGTGGTGCAGGGCCCCACGCCCGCGGCCCGCCTGGCTCGCGACCTGCCCGTGCTGGGCGACATGCCGCACCTGGACATGCCGGGGCACGCGGACGACAGCAGGTGGGGGCTGGGGGCCAAGCCAGCAGCATGAGGGGCGGCGCCAGGGTGTAGGGCAGGAGGACGCAAGGGGTAGGGACAGCGAAGGGAGTGGGGGCCGCCAGGTAGGGCGAGCGAGCAGTGCGGGCAGGGCAGGGCAGGGCAGGGCAGCCCACAAGGACAGGCGTGTCGGGTGCTGCTGCCGCTGCTCGCTCTACCTCCCTGCAACCACCCCGCCCCCTGCCCCCCGCCCCAGGTACCCGCCGCTGCAGTGGCAGCAGCGCGCCGCGCGCCGGGCCGCGCACCGCTGCGCCGGCGCCGGCATGTGGCTGGCGGAGCGCGCGGCGCTGTGCCGCTACGCCGCCGCGCCGCTGGCCAACCTGGACCTGGACCCCGCCGCGTCCTCGGGCGCGGCGGGGGGCTGCGGCGGAGCAGGCAGCGGCACCGGCGGCGCGGGCGGCGGCGGTGTGGGCGGCGGCATCGGCGCGGTGGCGGACCTGCTGCTGGCTCGGCGGCTGCGGGAGGCGGGCATGCCGCTGCCGGTGGTGGACCCCTCGCTGCCCGACCTGGGAGGTGGGGCAGGGCCGGCGGGGAGGGCTGGGCGGGAGTCGTGGTGTCGTGTAGTCGTCGTGGCGCGCCCTTGATGAGATTGTGGCAGCTCAGGGCTCGTCGCCGACAGGTCAGGGGCGGCCTGTGATGCGCCATCACGTGCCCTCGCTTGCCCTCACGGGCCCTCACGGGCCCTCATGACCTCTGCCTGCGCCCCCTTCTCACCTCCCGCCCGATCCCCCAGGCTCCGAGTGCACCGACGCCGACCCGCGTGAGGACGACGCCGGCGCCGGCGCCTCCCGGCCCCGCACCGAGCTGGCCTTCCCGGGCGCCTACCGCTCCGTGTGCGTCACGCTGCGGCTGCACCACCTGGCGGTGGCGGCGCTGGAGGCGGCGGAGGCGCTGGCGGAGCTGGAGGGAGGCGCGGGGGCCGCGGCGGACGGCGCCGGCGGCGGCGCGGGCGGCGCCGGCTTCAAGGCGCTGCGCGCGCTGCAGGCGTCGTGGATCAAGGACGCCACCAGCAACCGCAGCATGTGAGGGCGCGTGTGTTTGGAAACAGGGGCATGTAGTAGGCACGACCCGCGCGGCACGCCCTGGGTTGATGACGCGTCGTGTGTGTGGAGGGGGGACGCTAAGAGTTGCTCAACTTCAAGAGCGAGGGGGGAGCTGGACGGAGCCAGGAGGCAGCGCAAGAGCCACGTACCCGCCGCCGCATCCGGGCCCACGTTCCCCCCGGCGCCCCCCCCCCCCAGGATCGCGGACACGCTGCTGCAGCACGTGTACCGCTGGGTGTCCAACCCCGCCTCGCCGCTGCATGACCCGGCGCTGCACCGCACGCTGCTGGGGCTGCAGCACAAGCTGTTCATGCAGGTGGGGCGGGAGGGAGGGGAGGGGGCCGGGATAGAGAGGGGCAGGGGGGCTTGACACGGGGTTGTAGCTGTCGCAAGCGCTTCGCACAGGTATGGGCGGTGTGGGGTGAGGGACAAGGAGGGGCAGGGGCTGGGCTGAGTGCTCCGGCGTCACAAGCTGTGCATGCGGGAGGGGGCGGGAGGGAGGAGGGCAGCAGGCGTGAGTACGGGCATAGGAGCACAGGCAAGGAGGGGATGGGGATTGGTGGGAGCAGGCTGGCGTCGGCCGGGGCTCAAGCGCATGGCGTCGCCCACCCCTTACCGGCTGCGTCCTGCGCCCTGTGCATCCTCTGCCCGCAGCTGTGCTCCGAGATGCGGCGGCTGGGCGCCGTCATCGTGGCCGCCAACAGCCACGCCATCACCATCTGCACCGGCAAGCGCAGCGTGCACGCGGCCGCAGGGTGAGCAGCCGCCGCAACACTGGCGGCCACACGAGCCGGCTGCGGCGCCTGCCGTGGGCGCTGCGCTGCAGCTGCGGTTCCTGGCTGCTGCCGTACCGCGGAGTTTGCCCCCACGCGCCCACCTCGCCACGCACCCACCTCGCCACGCACCCACCTCGCCACGCACCCACCTCGCCACGCACCCACCTCGCCACACGCCACACCACCCACAAACCCAACTTCAACACCCCGTCCGAAACCCGCCCCGCTCACAACGCCGCAGCTACACCCGCTTCCTGGTGGACGCGCTCAAGGGCCGCGAGCTGTTCCGCTGGCTGGAGCTCAGCCCCGGGGCCTGGTACCACGCCTACCTCTACCGCGACGCCGCCAACTGGGCGGGCCTGGAGAGCGCCACCGCCGCGGGCGCCTACGAGGCGCAGGGCGCCACCGCCGCCGCGCCGGGAGGCGAGGAGGGCGAGCCGAGCGCGGCCGAGGAGGAGGACAGCCCCGTGGTCAAGTACGTGTGTGCGTGTGCGTGTGTGGGTGTGAGAGTGGTGGAAGGATAGGGGAGGTTGGCGCACCGGGGCCGCACAGGGCGCGGCGTGCGCTTCACCCTCTCGAACCTGGTGAGCCGCCTGCGCTGCGAGGGCCGCGTGTGAGGGCTCACGCGCTGCGCCGCCGCCCTTGCTCCCCTGCCTGGCCCCGTCCTTGCGCAGGTTCGTGTGGAACCTCAAGGAGCACCTGCCCCCCGGGGTGCAGCAGGAGCTGGTGCTACTCATGACCGAGTTCCTGTACCTGCCCTGGAGGGAGGCCACACGGGCCGGCAGGAGCCGGCGAGGCGGCGGCAGCAAGGGCGAGGCAGGCGCCGGCGAGGCGGCCGACGGCGGCGGCGAGGCGGCGGCCAGCCAGGGCGGCAGCACGCAGGCCGCGGCGGCGGCAGCGCACGCGGAGGAGGTGCAGGTGCGGCAGCCGCGCAGCCGTGTGTGTGGGCCATGCAGCGAGTCCCCCCGGGACAGGCCCGACCGCGCCACTGCCCGCCAACTCCTGCGGACCCACCCACATCAACGCCTCCTCGCGCCCCTCCCTCCTCCCGCCACCACCCCGCCCGCAGACCTCCTTCCTGCAGGCGCTGGTGTCCGAGACCTTCACCGAGCGCCTGCTGTCGCGTGTCGGCGCCTGGCGCAACATGACGCCGGGCAGCGCGCCCGAGTGGACCTTCCCGGAGCTGGCCGGCTCCTACCTGACGCCGGTACGCACAGGGCCGCCGCCCACACGCCCCGGCCCGGCCACCAGCCGCGCCCCTGCTACCGCACTGAGTGGGCTCGCATCCAGCCTAGCCCACACGCCCCCGCTCCCTGCCTCACAGGGCCCCCCTGGCGCCTCAGCCCGCGCCTTCTCGCCCTGCCCGGCCCCAAAACGAATGCCGCTGTCCTCGCGCTAGCCGGCCCCTCCCTCTTGAGCCGCCTCCCTCCTCCCCACCGCCTGCCTGCCTCCTCCCTCCCCGCTCCCCAGGAGGAGCACGGCCACCCCGCGCTGGCCTTTGTGCGGGTGGCCTCGCACCTGCTGGGCCTGGACGGCCGCGTGGCGGAGGGCGTGGGGCTGCTGCGGCGGCAGCTGCTCAAGCTGCTGCACGTCAAGGAGTTCAGCGAGGCGGCCGAGTTCAGGGAGCTGTGCCAGCCCTTCGTGCTGCCCGACGTCATCTGCGGGTGAGCGGCCCCCCTGGCTGGTGCCACACAGCCCCCTGTGTGGAGCGAATGCAGCCTCCTGGCCCCTCGGTCGCCTCGCCTCCCGCCCAGCGCCCCTGCCGGCCACGCGGCCTGGTCCGGCATGCTGATCTGCCTTGCTGGGATGCTGGCAGCGTTGGGGCTTGAGCTTGCGCTGAGAGGCTGCACATTCGTCCGTTACGACCTCGGAAATCCTGTTCCTGTAATGACTGCGGCGACCTGAATCTGCACGCACAGGCGCACAAGCGCCAGCCGTATCCCTCCCCTTCTTGACCGATCTTCTCCTCCTCGCCCTGTTCACCTCCCGCCCTACCGCCACTCAGCTCATGCAACGACTGCCGCGACCTGGACCTCTGCCGCGACGAGGCCCTGGCGCAGCACGACTGGCGCTGCCGCAGCTGCCGCCAGCCGCTGGACACGGCGGCCGTGGAGCGGCGGCTGGTGGGGCTGCTGCGGGCGGCGGCGGCCAGCTACCAGACGCAGGACCTGGCGTGCGTCAAGTGCAGGTGGGGGCGCCAAGGTCGGGTTCACAGTGCTGCTGCAGGGCTTCTGGTCGGGGTCGCACCGTTGGTCGTCGCGGCGCCGCTGCCGTGCCCACCTCTTCCGTGACCGCCGTATCCACATCCCAACCCAGCGACCCCTGCCTCGCCCTCCTCCCCTGTCATCTTCTGCCCCGCAGGCAGGTGGCTGCGGGCCAGCACCTGCGCAACCTCTGCGGCCTCTGCGGCGGCGGCCTGGGCCTCACGCGCTCGCCCGCGGCCGCCGCCCGGCAGCTGGCCGTGTTCCGCAACCTGGGCCGCTTCCACGGCCTGACGGTGCTGGAGGAGCTGGCCAGCTGGCTGCTGGGGCTGCAGGCGGGAGGCGGCGAGGCGGCGGAGGAGGAGCAGGAGGGCGGCGAGGCGGCCGGCAGGCGGTAGCGCGGCAGGTGGGGGCATCGCTTGGGAGTGGGCGGGGCGATGCGGTGTTGGGGGCAGGCGGGCGGGCGCGTGCGTGCGAGAGGAGGGGGCTGAGGAGGACGCAGGGATGAGTTGCTGTGGGCGGTTGGTTTTGGGCGGCCGCGAGCGGTTGGTGGAAGCTTGCTGGGTGGTGTCGTGAGCTGGGAGCGTGGGTGGCTGGGATGGTGGTCGCAGCAGCGGCAGCGGGTCCGGGCGCGGGGGGCGGCGCCTGCATTCATGCGCTCTCCGTGGTGGAGGTGGGTGGGCTGCGGAGGCATCATTGCGGGCTTGCCTGCAACAAGGAGTGAAAGCTGTCCCTGAGCCGGTATGTTGCCCGGCAGCTAGCGGCGTGGCTGCATGCCGGTGACGACGGCGCAGCGACCTTGGCCACGGCGCCGGCCGCCCCACAGCCCGCACCCAGCTGCTGTCGTCACGAGCTCGGGCTTGCGGCGAGCTCAGTGGCCGCCCTGATGGATGCCGCAAGGTAGCTGCGAAGCCATCAGCAGCCATTAGGAGCCTGTTGTGCAGCGGGAACTGTCGCCCTTCCCTGGCCTTAACGGCCAGCCGTCTGGGCATGCCTCACTGTCCATGCGAAAGTCGGCTGCGGGTGGACGGGGTGCATGGTATGGTACGACGGCTTTCTACAACTTGGACCCGGCCCAAACTGCTTTGGCCAGCGCGTCCTCCACACCCCGCACGCCCTCAGCCCTGCCGCGCAGGCAGGCAGCGCAGCAGCGCCTCCTCGCCCAGCCCGCACAGCGGCCCGCCCGGGCCCAGCGCCACTGCCAGCCAGCCGCCCCCCAGCTGCCCGCGCCCCGCGCGCGCCGCCGCCAGCGCCACCAGCCCCGCCACCACCGCCCACTGGTAGCTGCCGCACCCCACCGCCCCCAGCAGCGGCAGCGGCGGCGCGCTCTCCTGCAGCGCATCCCAGCCCACCGCCACCGCCCCACCCCCCAAGCCCCAGCCCGCGCCGCAGCCTTGCCCCTCCAGCGCCGCCGCCGCCGGCTCCAGAACCTGCGCCGCTCGCAGCACATGCCGCAGCACCGCGGCGCCGCCGTCAGCGGCGGCGCCGCCGCCGCCCTGCCGCTGCTGCGCGGTGCGCCACACGCGGCCTGACACGGCGGCGCGCAGCCGGCCGACAGTCGCGGGGTCGCCCAGCAGCCCCAGCTCCGCCAGCGCAGCCAGGCAGGCGGCGGCGGTGGGCGACAGCAGCGCCGGCGCAGGCGGCGACAGCAGCGCCTGCAGCAGCAGGCCGTCGCCGGCGGCACCGCGCAGCTCCGCCGCCGCCCACGCCAGCGGTGCCGCGGCCGCGGCGGCCCGGCCGCCGGCGCCCTTGGCCGCCTGGGCCGCCTCGACCTCGGCGTCGGCCCTGGCGGCACCCAGGAGCGTGAGTACGGCCCGCAGGAGCAGCAGGTCGGGCAGCGCCGTCAGCCCGGCCAGGCAGCCGGCGGTGGCGGGGTGCACGACCGACAGCGCCGGCGGCAGCTGCATCGCGGGCGCGCCCGTGGCGGCAGCCGCCGCGCCCGCCGCCAGGCGGCCAACGGCTTGCCGCAGCAGGACGGGCGCCCAGGGGAAGGCGGCGTCGAAGGCCGCGGGCGCTGCCGTGGCCGCCGTGGCCGCCGTGGCTGCCGTGGCTGCCGTGGTGGGCGGCCGCCCTGCCTGCGACACCCCGAGCAGGCTGGCGCCCAGCAGCGCTGGCACCCTGCGAGGGCACGGGAGACCTTCTTACTGCAGAACAAGCGTGGGAGTAAGAGGAAGGTATGTACCTCCGGGAGGCTGGCGGCATACTGAACCCAGGTCAGTGTCGTCCCCGGTGCGGCCTGCCCCGCCCGGGGACCGCAGGTAGCCCCCACACCCGCCTGATCGCCGCCGCGTCGTCGCAGGCCGCGTTGCTCAGCGTCGCCGCCAGCAGCTCCCACAGCTCGCCGCCGCTCAGCGCGCCGCCGGCCTCCCCGCCGCCGCCGCTGCCGTCGGCCTCCCCGCCGCCACCGCTGCCGGCGGCGGAGGCGGCCTGGTCGGCCGCCGCCCACAGCTGCGGCCCCGCGGCCCCGGCCAGCAGCAGTGCGGCGTGCAGCGCCAGCGACCGAGTGGCGTCGCTGGGCCCGACTGCGACGGCGCTGACGGCGGCGCCGTGAGCCCGGCCGCCGGCAGGGGCCCGGCTCAGCAGCAGCAGCTCCTCCAGCAGCGCCGCCACGTGGGGCGGCGCCAGCCCCAGCCCGGCTCCGCCGCCGCCGGCGCCGGTCGCGTCTTGGTGCAGCAGCGAGGCGGCCAGCAGCAGCAGCGCGGGCGCGGCCTGGGGCACATACATGGCAGGAGGCCTTAGCCAAAGGTAGAACATGGGTGCCGTCGGCTCCGTCCTGCGCCGTCGTGCGACGCATGGCATGCACTCACCTGGTCCGGTGGCAGGGCGCCGTCCGCGGCACCGCTGACCTGCTGCCGAGCCGCGGCCAGCGCGACGCCGCCGCCCTCGGCCAGCGCCGCCGCCGCCGGCAGCCGGCAGCCCAGCGCAACGTCCTGCGCCAGCAGCAGGCACACGAGCGAGGGACGTGGCAGCATGGCCTGGACCGTACCAACCCACCCCGCAGGGCGCCCTCGCTCGTGGCACGGCTGCGCAATGCCCTCGCCGCCCACCCCACCCCCGCCGCCGCTCACCGTGATGACGGCCAGAGCCGCCGCCTCCGTCACCGCCGCACGCAGCCGCTGCCGCAGCTGCCACGCCGCGGCGTCGCCGCCCCCTTGGCCGCCGCCGCGCGCCAAGGGCCCCCAGCTGACCCCCGCCCCGGACGGTGCCAGCACCCTGGCCGCCGCCCGGCCCACCATTTGAGCCACGGACGACACCACCTCGCCCGCCGCCGCCACGGCTGGCGCCGCCGCATGCGCCCCGCTGCTGCCCGCCAGCTGCTGTGCAAATGCACCACCGCCACCGCCACTGCCATCGCCGCCGCCGTCCATGGGCTGACCCCAGCCCTCCTCGCCGCCGTAGCCTCCGGCGGCCAGCAACTCGGCCTCCATCGCCGCCGAGCCCGGCGCCTCCGGCGCTCCAGCGGCCTGCGCCTCCGCCTCCGCCACCGCCTCGACCGCCGCCGCGAGCAGCTGCACCGCCGCCGCCAGGGCCCAGGCCAGCGTGGCGGCGGCGGCCGCGGCGTCGCCTGGCGCCGCCGCCGTCGCGGCCGCGGGCCCGGCGCTGTCGAGCATGAGGCGGCGCAGGGCGGGCAGCAGGCCCGCGGCCAGGGCCTGGTCGGCGGCGGTCGGCGAGGCGGCCATGGAGGCCACCAGCAGCTGCAGCAGCCGGACCTGGGTGCCGTGGGGCAGGTCAGGGGGCGGCAGCAGGGTAGAGCCGTGAGCGACACGCACGGTCCCCAGACCTGGGCCGCGGGGGGCGCAGCGCCACATGCACGACGGCAGGAGACATGTGTGGGAGGGGTGCGGGCGCATAAGGAGCCGCCTGGTGCGGGGTGCCGGGCAGCAAGGGGTTGAGGACTGAGAAAGGTAGTCCGTCCGGGCCTCGGACCCCACCGACCCCACAGCGCCGCGCCGGCCCCTACGCACCAGTAGGATGGCCGACCCAGTGCCCCCGCCCGCTCCTCCTCCTCCGCCGCCGCCGCCGCCACCCTCCTCCGCGCAGCGTTGCAGCAGGCGAGCCGCCACCGCCACCGCCAGCGGGCTGGCGGCGACGCCGGCGGCGGTTTCGAAGACCTCCCGCGGCGGCGACCCGGCTAGCGCGGCGGCCAGGTGCGGCTGCTCGCCGGCGGAGGGGCCCCAGCGGCCGCCACCGCCGGCGACGGCGGCCGAGGCGGCGGTCGCTCCAAGCCACAGCGGCAGCGCCGCAGCCACAACGCTGCGGCGCGACACGGGTGCGGTGCGGTGCGGCAAGGTGGTTAGTTACGTGACGGCATTGACCTTGCTGGATGTCCGTTAGCATGATACGGCGTGCAAAGAGGTTCAGTTGCGGGCGGCAGCGCACCTCGCATGCGCCTCACCTGGGCAGCTCGTCCGCGTGCCGCAGCGCCCAGACCGCCAGCGGCCGCCCCGCCGCCGCCACCGCCGCGCCGCCCTCGCCGGCCAGCGCTGCACCTCCGGCCCTTGCAGGCCCCACACCCGGCGGGCCATCGCCGTGCGCCTCTGTGGCCGTGGCCTCCATCGCCGCCTCCACCGCCGCCAGCAGCTGCGCCTCGGCCGCTACCAGCAGCGCGGGCGGCAGCGGCGGGGGCCCGGACGCCTCCGCCTCCGCCGCGAGCGCCTCCGCCTCGCCGTACAGGTGCAGGCACTGCCACCAGGCGCCCGGCCAGAGCCTGGTCACGGAGAGGGGTGCGGCGGCCAGGACGGCACGTGAGGATAAAGGATGGGGATGCGAGGTGGGCGCCTGTTGGCTGGTCAGTGTGCAACACAGGCTTCGCAAGACGAGGCAGGGGCAAGTGGACAGGGGCGGCTGGTCAACGAGGGGCTCGTCTAGAGCTGCCAGCGCTAGGCGGCACCGCTCACGGGCACTTGTTTCATCTGTGATAGCCGCGCTGCTTGCGTCCCTGACCCAGCCTAGCACCCACCGCTGCAGCGACGGCTCGCCCAGCACCACGCCCAGCGCCGACAGCAACCAGCCCAGGGCCTGCGGCGCCTCGCCGGGAGGGCCGCCCCCGGCCGCCGCGGCGGCAGCGGCCGCCGCCCAGCCTGCGTCGCCAGCCGCCAGCGCACGGCGCAGCAGCCGCACACAGGCCGCCAGCGCGGCGCCTGCCTCGTGTGTGGCCTGCTGCCCCTGGTCCATGGCGGCGTCGGCACCGCCTGAGGGGCGAGAATGGCATGCTTCAAGGGCACGGGCATGCGTCGGCGGACCGCCGCGTGCCGCTCTCGTCCCGCGCCCCCCGCCCATGCCCGTGCTCGCTCCTCGCCGTGCCACCCCAGCAACCTTACCCCTCCTCCCCGCCCCTGCTTCAGCCTCACCCGTGGCCATGAACTCCAGCACCGCAGCCACGCCACCAAAGCCGCACAGCAGCGACGCCCAGGCCTCGCACGCGTCCGCTGCGCCTCCGTAGCCGAGCACGCCAACGCCCTCGCAGGCGTCCGCAACGCCGCCGACCAGCAGCAGCAGACGCCACGCCCACAGGCGCAGCGCGGCTGCCGCAGCGGCCACCTCGCCCGCCGCGGCCGCGGCGCCGCCGCCGGCCTGGTCCCATCCGCCGCCGTCGCCCGCCACGGCGGCGGCCTCCTCAGCCGCTGCCGCAGCCGCCATGAGCTCAAAGCACAGGTGCACCCAACCGCCCAATAGCAGCCGACTGGCCACGTCAGCTGCGGCCGCGAGGGCCACGTCGGGGCGGCCCGGCTGCAGAGCGGCCGCCATGGGCGCGCACACGGCCTGCAGCGCCGTCGCGGCCGCCGTCAGCGCCGCGATCGCGGCCGAGGCTTGGTGCTGGGATAGCAGCGCCGCCGCTGCGCCGCCGTACCACCACCTGCCCGGCAAAGCAGGACGGCACACTCGGTGGGGACGGCGGCCCTGCGCAGTGGATACCGCCTACAAGCCGCCGATGCCAAGCAGCTGAAGGCTGGCGACATGGCCGGCCAGCTGCATGCCAGTATGTGTTTCATCAAAGCGACCGATCGCCGCACCCACCGCTCGAAGCTCGGGCGCGCCCAGGCCTCCCACTGCCGCAGCAGAGCCGCCAGCACCGCCCGCGGCCCCAGGAGCCGCTGCGGCGGCTGCGCACCCGCCACGGGCCCCAACTCGCCGGCCGGCTCGCCCTCCTCGTCAGCATGTGGTGGGGCCAGGGCCGGCAGGGCAGCAGCGGCTGCGGCCGCCAGCCGGCACGCAGCCGCGAGGTAGCCGCCCTCCCCGGTGCCTGTGGATGGCGGAAAGAGGTGTGTGTCAGGAACCGGACGACCCTCGGTCCGGGATCCTGTCGTCTACCGTCCCCAAGTCCCGTTCCTAGGGCGCCTTGTGTCTGTGGCCCATCACAGCAAGCGCCTTGCTTGCTTGCTTGCTTGCTCGCCTGCGGGCGCGAGGCTGGGTGCGTCCGTCACCGCCAGACCCAGCAGCGCAGAGCCCACAGCGCCCAGGAGGGGCCCCTGCAGCGCCGCCGCCGCGGCCGCCGCCGCCGAGCCGCCTCCCCCACCGCCGCCCGAAGCCACGGCGGCAGCCTGCCCATCCAGCAGCTCCGCCAGCAGGCCGCAGGCGGCCACGCAGCACGCGGCGTGCGGCTCCGACAGCTGTGCGGGCGCGTCGCAGCCTCCGGCCGCGCCGTCGGCGCCGCCGGCCGAGGGGCGCGGGAAGAGCGGCTCCACCTGCGGCGCCGAGGGCCGTGGGGCCAGCACGAGCGAGTCGGCGGTGGGCCTACGAGCAAGCGGCCTCTCGAGCTGCTCCTCGCTCGGGTGCCGCTACACGGAGCCCATCAGCGCCGCGCGCCGACCCGGGGTCGGCTGCCCTGACCCCCGGGTCGGCCCGTGTAAGTACGGTATTCCCGTATTCCGTACCAACCATCCCTACGCTACAGTGATCAGGGGCGCGTAGGTTCTGCCACGCCAGCAGATTAGTTGCTCGGTCCTCGATGGAACCTCAATCCTTGGTACGGGCCGGCTGGGACTTGGACATTTCCATCCACGCATCATGCTGATGCAATCCGTCCACCCACCGCAGCCACGACGCGGCGCAGGTCCGCCAGCGGCAGCCGCTGGTGCGCCGCCGGCCCTACCGCCGCCGCCGCCATGCCGGGCTGGTCCCATGCTTCGTCGTCGTGCTCGCCACCACCGGGGCCCTGCTGCTGACCTGCCGTGCGCGGGGCCGCCACCGCGCGGCGCAGCAGCTGCGTCACGTCCGCCGCGAGGCCGTGGTCTGCGGCGGCGCCCGCCGTCGCGCACAGCTGCGACAGCAGCTCCACGCCGGGGGCCAGGCGGGGCTGCACGCAGCCGGCTGTGGCCGAGGGCGGGCGGGTGAACGCACAGGTCAGTAGACGCCCGCCATTATCACCGCTGCACCGGACGTGCCTGCGCCCGTGCCCGCGCCTGAGGCCGGCCTTGGAGCCCCCAGCCGCCCGCCTAGCGCCACGGTGTGCATGTATGTGTGGTGTGCATGTGTGGTGTGCATGTGTGGTGTGCATGTGTGGTATGCATGCGCCATGGCCATGGCCAGGGTACCGGTGCGCTCCGCAGCCCCTCCACCTCGAGGGCCCTGCCCCCCCCCTGCCTCATGATGCCCTCATGAGTGCCCATGCTTTCATCAACCTAATCTCACCTGGCCGCATCTAGTCTGGCGCACACGCGAGGCTCCCAGCGCCTCCACACAGCCGCGCCCGGCCCCTTCGTATACATGGGACCCCTTTTCCCCAGGTATTGAGTTGGCAGCAGCCGGTGCGCCCCGCGCCCTCAGCTCACCCGGTGCGCCCCGCGCCCTCAGCTCACCCGGTGCGCCCTGCGCCAGGAAGCTGAGCGCCACCACCGCCAGCCGCAGCAGCTCGCTCGCCGCCTCCGCGCCCGCCAGGCCCCCGCCACCGCCCCCGGCCGCCGCCGCCACCTGCCCCCGCATCATCTCACACACGTACTCGGCCACGTCGCCCTCCAGCAGCGCGCCCAGCAGCGCGCCCGGGCCGCGGGCCGCCACCGCCGCCAGCAGGCGCGCGGCGGCGGCCTGCGGCCCGGGGCGCTGCGCGGCGAGGAGGCAGGGCTTGGTGCCGGCCAGCAGGCGCACCGCCAGGCGCCCGGGCTCGGTGGGACCGTATGGCGCGAAGGCGCCGCGGCCGGCAGCCGGCGCTGGCATCCTCATCAGGCATCCTGCAGCACATACACACGGCCGATAGTGCTTCGCCTGTAGCATGGCACGGCGCACCCACGGACACGGACACGGGGTTCGGCACGCACCCTACCCCGCTCACCCCTCTCCGCCAGCTGCGTGAGCAGCTGCAGGCACAGCGCCCGCCGCTCCCACGACGGCGCCGCCCCGCCGCCGCCCTCGGCCGCCACCGCCAGCGCCTCCAGCGCCGCCTCAAACAGCGGCGGCCCCGCGGCCGCCACCAGCGACCAGCCGCCGCCGGCCCCTGCTCCTCCCCCTCCTCCCCCTCCTCCTCCCTGGTCGGGCTGCGCCGCCTCATCCGAGTGCGCCACGGCGCGCAGCAGCAGCCTGGCGAGGGGATGGGTTTACGGGTGTGCGGGTGTGGCGCGGCGCCATGCAGCAGGGTCCATTGCGAGGACTGGGGCATGGGGACCGGCCACGTCCTATGGTGTGTCGTGCCAGCTCCTGTAGCTCGGAGGCAGTCGTGGTCGTCGTCGCTGTGCCGTGCGCCCGACCGCGCAACCCCAATCGATCCAGGCCCAGTGCCTACCCGAGGGCCAGACACCCGAGGTCACCACCACCACTGGCCGTCTCTCCGCCGCCGCCGCTGACCGCCGCCAGCTCTGGAGCCAGCGCTCCCGCCAACGCCTGCAGCGCCGCCGGGCTGGCTGCCAGGCCGCGGCTCAACGCGGCCGCCGCCGCGCCGCCATCCCAGCCGGGCCCGACGCCGCCTGCTCCGCCGCAGCCTGGTCCTCCACCGCCCTCCACCAGTGTAGCCATCAAATGCAGCAGTCCCCGGGCCGGGACGCAGCTCGGAATGCCCTGGTGGTGAAAGTGCTGCTGCTGCTGCTGCTGCACCTGTTGCTGCTGCAGCTGCTGGTGGTGATGCGCTGCCGCCTCCTCCAGCAGCGCAAGGCACCTGCGGCACACCACCACGCAGCTCTGGCCAAGGCCCACATCGTACGGCGCAGCACGCAACGCCCGGGCTCGCCCCAGCCCGAGCACCCTGCCACCCCGCACCTCTGCACGAAGAGCTCGGGCAGGTACGCCACGCCGCCGCCGCCGCCGCCGCCGTGGGCCCCTGCCGCCGCCGCCATCGCGGCCTCTGCCGCGCACGCCGCCGCGCACAGCCCGGTCAGCCCCGCCGCCACGCCCGGGTCGGTCGCCTCCGCCGCCAGCGCCGCCAGCGCGGGCGCCAGCAGCGAGGCGTGCGCCCCGGCCATGTCCCGCAGCAGCCGGCCCGCGCCGGTGCCGCCGAGCCCCTCGCACTGGGACTGCCCCGCCAGGGCCAGCGCCAGGCACTCGTTGAGCTGTCTGTCGGGTTAAGATATCGCCGGGCGTTGGGGCTACGGTCGCGCGCCTCCAACCAACCCGGGGAGGGACCGAACTCCCACTCCTCCAAGCTACCACGCCGTGGACCATTGTGCGACGCGCCGAATCGA